>JAVFBW010121341.1:0-14838 GCA_034783835.1 Mopalia ciliata
CACCATGGTATTTACTATATATATTGTTCTCAAAGCTGATTAGGAAAGGTGATTTAACCAGGATGGTGAAAAGCACCTTGGTATTTACTCTCAGATGTGAAGATATTGTTCTCAAAACTGATAAGGAAAAGGTGATTTAACCAGGATGGTGAGAAGCACCTTGGTATTGACTCTCAGATGTGAAGATATTGTTCCCAAAACTGATTAGGAAATGGTGATTTAACCAGGTTGGTGAGAAGCACCATGGTATTTACTCTCAGATGTGAACATATTGTTCTCAAAACTGATTAGGAAAAGGTGTCTTAACCAGGATGGTGAAAAGCACCATGGTATTGACTCTCAGATGTGAAGATATTGTTCCCAAAACTGGTTAGGAAAAGGTGATTTAACCAGGTTGGTGAGAAGCACCATGGTATTGACTCTCAGATGTGAAGATATTGTTCTCAAAGCTGATTAGGAAAGGTGATTTAACCAGGATGGTGAAAAGCACCATGGTATTGACTCTCAGATGTGAAGATATTGTTCTCAAAACTGATTAGGAAAAGGTGATTTAACCAGGATGGTGAGAAGCACCATGGTATTTACTGGAAGATGTGAAGATATTGTTCTCAAAACGGATTAGGAAAAGGTGATTTAACCAGGATGGTGAGAAGCCCCATGGTATTTACTCTCAGATGAAAATATCGTTTTCAAAACCAAATAGTTAAAGGCGATCAACTAGCATGGTGAGCACATATTTCAAAATAAGCCTTTTATGGGCGACAGTCTACATGCTTGTTTATATTGGAATTGTTATTGACTTATAACAGAGGAAAACATATAACACCCATATTGCTTTTGTTAAACTTTGTTAATAAAACATGTATATACTGGCACAAGTTTGACCAACACTATAAACTTCTACTACTACATACGCCAATAGGTAAGGTTCTTTCAAAAATATTACAATTCTATTTTCGTGAAGGATGATTTATCCCCCAGAAGTAAGTGAAGTTAAGCGCGAGCCTTCTCCCACAAAGTATAACAGGGATATTACTTATTGCCTCGGAATGCCTTAAACCGTGGATCTTCAGCTCATCCCAGTGTACTCCAATAAAATAACTTGTTATTCTACTGATGTCTGTTTGTTTGATTGTTGTTTAACGTCGTACTCAAGGCTAGTTCACTTATATGACGACGGACACAAAAACAGGACATCACAAACAAATCTGCTTCCCGTTACGCTTTAGCTCTGCGAACACCAGGGCAACAGAAAGCAACCTCTTTTCTCGCGTCTTACGATCGAACGAGGAAGCCGAGGGAGTATTCTTCAGGGCCATCTTGCCGCTGATCTTGCCGATAAGCAAGTCCAAATAATATGTACCTGTTTGTTATTTTTGTGCTTTATTAAAATGTTTTATATTAAATACCGTGATAAAACATATTAAAAACTGAGTGCACTCTAACAGCTAAACTCAGTTCATAAATTATCTGAGATGTTTTGTTGTAATGTAAAAGTGCTGTATACAGTGAAGGTTTATACCTCCTAATTGGGTGGCACTTTAATCTACAAACTTGGAGTGTTACAGATACGCACATTAAACTGCTATTATGTATCGCACTGTTGATAGTGTATATAAAATTAAGCCTCGCTGTGTCTATTTCCCAGAGAAGCCAACAAGTCAAGCTTCAAAGCTCTTTGAAGTAAAAACAAAATTATTGTCTAAGATATCTTTACAATAGTTGGTTTGTGCTACAATACGTTACTTTTGCTTTCTGATGACGTACATCCAAATCTAGGGCCCGTTTTTCTCGGAGTGTATATCAACGTGTGGGGCTTACGGAATAAAGTTAGCTTAATATAAACAGAAATACATATGTTTGACATTATCGCTGTGACAGAGACGAAACTTATCCATCATATGGATAATAATCTCCTAAACTACTGGATTACCATCAACCTATAACGTTAGGCCGGCTTAATGACCCAGGTTGTGGGTATTGCCATCTATATCAAGGAATAAAATCCGTTTCGGCGGTAAACACAACTACAGGTTAGACGTTAGGTCCAAACGCCCTAAGTATTTAATGAAATAAAAGTTCTGTTTAAACCAAAAAATCGTAGTTTGTTGTTTTGGTTGGGAGTGAAATGTCGTACTTAAGGTTGTTTCACTCACACGAGGGAGTGACAGTTCAATGGATGAAGGAAACTTCCCTCGACAATAATGGCAACTAAGACAAGACAGGACAAAGGCATTGTCCCACCCAATTTCGTTTTCCAATCGGGAAGACAGTTTAAATTAATCAAAAATGAGTAGGTATACTTCCTACAATTTTTTTTATTTTGACCTGGACGTCAAGTGGTCGTTTATTTGGTAGATCTCAATCAGAAGAGTTCAAGAAAGAAGGCGGAATGGTTTAAATCAAAGTAAGCCAATACAAATGGTATATGTATTGTTGGAAGATTAAGTGCAGAATCATGGTAGCATTCGGTTGCTTCTAAAGGTTATGAAAACTCAAGTGGCAGACCTAACCGGTACAGAGAACTAGTATTACTGGGTGAAACGTTGCCATTGCTGACAGTAAAACGATCTGATATTAGATTTGCTACAACCTAGGACTTCAGTAGGATTGTACGTTTAACAGCCTAGGTCTGAACAAGTTTAATAATTACAGTTGTATAGACTTAGACTCACAGAATCGACCCAGACCTAGCTCTTGATCAATCGGATCCAATAAAAATCCAAATGTCTCCAGTTGAAACTGGAACTAAGCTTTCCAAAGAAGACCGCGATTGACTTTTTAAAGGCGGCATAGAGCGTGGTCTATCATCTGTCAGATAGTCTTCTTTGTTAAGGTATCCCAACACAACACAGCACTGTTATCGGTTCAAAACTTTAGAAACACAATACCGTGACTGTGACAACAGCAGCTGTAAGTTCCAACCGTGAAATGTTCAAATGTTGAAGAGGGATCCCTAAGTTTGCCTATAACCAGAGAACACCGTGTACCTACTCATTTTCGTCAATGATACGCAGAAAGAAACAATGATAGGGACCCGACAATAAAACAGATCATTATGTGGAGTTTTTAAAGGTTGTCCAGACTAAAACACCACTGTTCTCGACGAGGGCGGATGTCCCAAAACTGGATCTTCCCAATATGCATGGTTGCTGCACAAGTGCTGAAGTATTTGCTTATCACGAAGAACCACGGAACTTACCGTGGAGAGATGCCAAAGGCTGATCGTTTAATACAGTCTTGAAACAAAATGAATCAGATTCAAAGACCCACTGCATACCAAGTTTCTTCTATCAGTAAATCACCACATAGGTCAGACAGTGTCCTGTCACAAGCTGTGCCTCCGTTGCCTTGGGGGACAAATTTGCGAGACCTCCCTGGGCAGAATTCTATAACTTTGGATTTTAACTGTACGACATCATCTACGGTATCCGTACAGCTTTACTAAATTAACCCATCATCCGTTTCACGGACTAATATGGCAGCCAACTAATACCAGACGTCTTTTCGTTGAGTTTGACAATATGCTTAAACCAAAGTGAGTAAGGACACAGTGCAGAAAAGATGGGAGTTCATTTCTGTATTAAATATGTGGACGAGTTTAATCACCTTCGACACACCAGAAAAACAGACGAGCCAACTGTAACTCCCGCCTTTGTTTAGCTATACTGACTGGCCCACTCTAAAATTTCTGTTCCATCAACATTTTTCTTAAGGAAACATCCCAGGCCTAACTTTTCTATTTCATCACTTATTTAGGAGTTTCATGAATTCGCTGTAAGAAATTTCCGTAAACACAACGCAATGGGATATTCCTTGTCTTTGGCATACCAAAAATTGTGAAAGTCAAAAAAGAGGTGAAGATATCAAGTTAATATTTTTTATTTTTTTATTTTTTAAATGCCAGTCACATACATCTCAATGTCGGTTTTTTAAAGGCCTCCAGGACCCCAGACTTCTGTTAGCTACCATCTACATGTATCTTTATAATGACAAATTATATTTCAAATTCAGCTCTTGTTTATTTTCCCACAACCAACCCTGTTCGTTGAAACTGATGTTTTTCGCTTTTGTGTGACTGTTCACATCATGAATTGCTTCCCCTCGTTTGTTACTTTGTGGAATTTCGAATATATGGTCTTCAGTCAAATATCTTAGAATATAAGACAGTTATAGTTTGTACACAATATCGCAGACTTGGAGAGTTAGGTAAACGATAAGATAGAATATTAGACAGTTATAGTTTGTACACAATATCGCAGACTTGGAGAGTTACAATAAAATAGATTATTACACAGTTGTATGCTATACAGGGCTGGACAGTTAAGGATACAATAAGGTAGAATATTAGACAGTCATAGTTTGTACATAATATCCTAGACAACAGCAGTTAGGTGTATAATAAAATACAGTATAACGATATATACAATTTCATGCATCATAATGACAACTAGACATAAAGCACAGCAATATATTTTATACATCACTTCAGCATTCGGATAATGAACAGTAAATAGAATACACACTCAAAACAATGTACCAAACTTATTAAAATCAGATCTAAAAAACGCTCCCCGTGTTCAGTTTGTCGCTATATTGAGATCAGACGCAATCACCCTACTTTATATACAGTTCAATTATGTCAGGCTTACTGGGATTCACGAAAGGTCAAAGTTCCATTTGTCCAATTAAAACACAGATGACACGGGACTATGGTAAATACCAAATTCAGCCATAACAAGTAGAAGTTGTCCGATTTTCTTCTGAGTTGATGTTGTAAGCCAAATGTAGTAAACAGGGGAAAATAGAAGATTATAATTTGAATGATGTTTGATAATTGTGTGCGTATCCGTTTGTCCTCTTAAAATATGCAGTCGATAAACTTCGGTTCGTCGGGTTCTGTGTATACATGTACATCTGCATACTCTGATCATACCTCTTTAATGGGGTCTGGGAGTAACTCATAGAAATCTGAATCTGAATCAGTCGATGGATATCTTCAGATTTTTTCAAAACACATTTGAGAAGCGGTTTTGTGATTCATCAATGTAAGAAATCAATCGACAGTGTAGGTAGGGTGATTGCGTTAGATCTAAACCAAAACATGGGGTGGGTTTTTGAGATCTGATTTTAATTAAATTGAACAATTCACTGAATAACCTGGGCTTTCGTTCAGGGTTAAGCGACATACATACAAGCATCCCGCCGAAATGACTTAATCCCTTAGTAGGACAATGATGAAATGGGTTACTTGGAACCGGAAATCTATTCCCAGCTTGAATTTTTTTGAGCCATTCGTTGGGATCCTTGTATGTATGTCGATAAACCCTGAACGAAATCTCTTAGTATGAAATGGGTTACTTGGAACTAGGATTTGTATAGGCTAATCTATTCCCAGCTTGAAATGGTTTAAGCGATTTCGGCGGGATGCTTGTATGTATGTCGCTTAACCCTGAACGACATCCCTTAGTAGGACACTGATGAAATGGGTTACTTGGAACTGGGATTTGTATAGGCTAATCTATTCCCAGCTTGAAATGGTTTGAGGTTAATCCTAGGTCTATATAACACAACCAGGTATCAGCCCCCTCTCCTGTTTCACCAGAAAAAAAAAATCAGGATGTGTCGCTGAAAGTAACACAAAGCTGACGGTAACACAAAGCACGACTACCCCTTCAGTTAGCATATTCTTTCAGGTGGCCTAACTGCAGCCGATCATTAAATTCCTCACGTGATCGTCAATTTCAACAAATATAAAATGGCAAGATAATGACATGCAGTATAAGGATACATACATTCCATACAGCAGAAGGATACATACATTTACATGAAACATGTGACGATGCACTTCATGCAATACAACGATAACTGGGCCACGCGTCATTCCTAGAGGGCGCCACTTAAGAATTCGGATCGATAACCAGGGGGTGTTAAGATACATCTGGGATGAGTATGTACAGGGGTAAGAAACTCCGCTACTTTTAGAATCATCAAACCGGGAATGTGTTACTTGGTTTGCTCTTTGGCAACTCAATTCCATATCTTGTCACTTTCCGGCCGCCATATTTCTGATCTGAGGTAATCAGACCGAAAGGATTCGTGATTCATTGCAACAATCCTGGCCGGTAGAAATACTGGCGACATTGCATAAATCTGGCAGATGGTGGATCGTGTGGTATAACTGCAGACGCTTCAGGAAATCATTCAAAGCGGCTAACAGGTAGGCCCTACTGGTTTCTTTGGAGAGCTACGCTCGAGTTTCCCACTTTGGTTGTACGAAGGAATAATCAAGAGGTTGGGATCCATTATTTTGCAATAATTAAAACCCCTTTGATTTTTATTTTTTATTTTGTTTTTGATATAGGCGAGCTGAATTGTTTCTCTGGCTGGATTATAGCAAAGCGGGCTATAGCGAATTGTGTTACGGAAACAGAAATGGCGGATGACCAGCAGAGCAGTAAACATGATATAATAATTGAACATAAAAGCCTCGTAGAGTGAGAGATGTAGTTTTCAAAGTGGATAGTGTAACTTTGTTTACGCCTACCGTTTTGTTAAGCGTACTCGGTTACACTCAGCATGCTGTCCGTGTCAGAGACTAGTCATCACCATGAGTTGGTCGAGCACCTTTCAGATAAGAGCAAGTGTTTGTTCAATAAATATTGCCAGACTTGACTAAGGATACGATACCCAACTTTCCCCTTTTCAGGTGTAGGTGCTTTGAACATTGACTTTTCGTGGATTGTTGTAATGAAGTTCCCTGGTATTCAGAATTATTCACATAATATCGTCCTTGTTAATGTAGAGACCGTAAACAGTTTGGTCACCAATTCCTTCATCAATGCGTCACGAGGTCTTATTGCATTTAAGGGAACTGTAAGGTACAAGCTTTATCGACGCTAAACGCGAAATAGAATAATAGACACAGCTTGCGCCAAGGAATTTCTGTGACACTTGTAAAACTTGTATCAGAAGCCACATTGGCTTGTGTATATTTTTAGTACACTTAAGGTTAATCACTCAATGCATGTCACACCATTGTACCCATGGTAATACAAAAATGAAGACGAAAACTAGAGGAATTGTTGTTGAAGATCATAGAAGACTAAGTTCCCCACCTTATTCCTTTATCAAAAGTTGATGTGTTGTTCCAGTGATACAGGAAGTAAATGTGTATTACTCCAGTCAAGCTTTAAATGCTTATTTCATATGTTGGCAGACTCTAAATAGAAAATTACTCGAAAACGATTCTTCATAGATATATATATATATCAGGCACGATTATGCGCAACTCAGTTAAACGAATAATCCGCATACAGACATAGAAACTCAAAGTACTAAACCATTTCTTATCAAACTCCATGTTAAAGAGTCCGCTTATATGCATATCGTTTAAAGGAATAAATCGGATATAAGCATAGCCTCTGTTGGGTTTTTACAATCCTTACATTCAATAATCCCATAAGACAACATGCTTGTAATGGCGGCAGCATGCTGTTGACTGCATTCATTCCAATCTCGGTGGCGGGAACCCAGCTGCATCGCTGATCCTACCGGGTTTTTAATTCGGGTTGTATGTGGCTTTAATTTAATAATAAACAAGCATAGCCAATGGCATGATCTGCATTTATGATTAGGACTAGACTGATAACAGTTGCATTAAAACCTCGAGGAAATTGAACACAGATGTATTGCATTGACTTTCAGTTACATTTAGTGGCCTTACTCACAAACTCAATAAAACATCAGCCGAAGCGAAGCCTAAACATGTCCGGACGCAAATATTTACCTTTGACAGGCAAAGTTCAAGTCATCCAGGCACTTCAGGCCGGTAAATCCCAAAGTTTGGTCACTAAACAGTTTGGCATATATCAATCTTAAGTCTCTCGGCTTTATAAGAATAAAGACAATGTTTTACTGATTTTAATCAGAATGGCAAGTCATCAAGAAATCTTGTAAATTGACATAGTTAACTATCGCACGGTGCAGATAGATCCATCGTTAACCTAGTCAACACAATGCAGAGCAAAGGGAGATAGCCTATTACCCATTCCATCGACTCGGTTTATCGAATACATCGGGTCATTGCATTAAAAACACGTGACATTTTGGTTATATGCAATTAAGCGAGTTCGACTTTATATACAATCTAACATTTGTTTAATTATTGCAAATACCAGAAGAGAAAAACATAAGTGTCTTACCCCCAGTCACACACTGTGGTATTGATTGACTCCAATTCCCGGATGGTAAACAGGTTATATTTTTGGTACCATTGACCACGAACCCGTCAAAACATCTGATGCCCAGAGTGGTGCCACTTGTGGCTCTTATGGTGCTCTTTATAAATCGTCCATTCGTAGGCTCATCTGGAAAAACACAATCCTTGGCTCCTGAGTAAAAAAAAGAAGAAGAAAAAAACAATATTGAACATCTCTATTTGCTGTCGAAACTACTCCTAATATTTCCAGGTACTTATGCCGATAATCAAATGCCATTAACAAAATTGACACTTTAAGTATAACATAGACCCTTTGCCTTGAAGTAAACCTAGACTAATTATTAAAATTTGAAATTGAGTCACATCATATGTGTAGTGAAAATATAGATAGGTTAACATGAGAACAATACTTCAGCTACATAATGGTTTGATGCCCTTGTGGGTGAATACTTTTGTGAGGTTGTCACACTTAACTAGTCATTTTGTGATTGCCGTTTAAAGAACCTAATAACATGATATCCTGGTTGTGTGAGTCTCAGGATTTGCGTAAGTCTCGTGTTGCTCGTGTTGATGCGGCATCTTGACAAACAGCTTCATATGGACCAAAACGCGTGCAAGCGTTTTAACAAATCTGTCCTGGGTAGCAATAAACACTCACGTGTGCAATCTGGTACCCATAGCGACCAGTCACCAGAAATCTGACATGTCAGTTCTGAAAAATTATCCTCCTGAGTGTAGCCTTCGTGGCACTTAAACTCAACAGTGTCATTAACTGAGTATTTCGACTTTACTGGTGTAAACTTGCCATTCCTGGGAGGCTTTGGTTTCTCACATGTAATCCCTGTCAAAAAAGGAAAATAATTATACACATAATGACAATAACAAGAACTTATTAATTAGAAGGTTCATGGGATTAAAATTAATCGGTAACTTTGTACAATTTCGTTATGATTGGAGACAGCTTCATCAAGCAAAAAACTCAAACCAACGGGTGTACATCTGGAGTGACAATTTCTGTGCAAGAAATGATGCAGCGATGGAGCGCAATAACGGTTAAGGAATTTTGTCACAAATATAAGACCAGGATCAAATTCCAAATAAAGTGTATAAAGTGACAATACTGAGGACACAGTGAGACGGACATAAATTGAACCAATGCAATAAGGTGAACTAATGTCATTTTCGAAGAGATTTTTCTCTAAAACTCAATCCAGATTAAATGTCTTTAACGAAACAACATGCAGATCACAAATGGAAAAATGGTTAAGAAAGTTGGTCACAAATATATAACAAAATAAATTTTTCAATTGAATTGTTCATACTTTTAAAAACTGCGTACACAGTCTGACATGCAGATCACAAATGAACAAACTACATCAACACATATATCCATATATTCATTAAAGAGGATCACAAGGCCCAGTTGAGTCATCAAATCATGTGCTGCTAAGTTTTCCTGCACTCCAATTTTGAACTATCCAATGATAGTTCAGTGACGTCTGCTGTACACAGGATTTCATGACTCAACTAGGCCTTGTGATCCTATTTAAAGAATGATAACCAGAGTTACGATAAGATTATGAAAATGGAAATTAATGTATTGTATTACACACAAAAAGTTTTACTTATTTATAGAATATGTTTTTTGAACGGTCTTCTCCTTTAAAGGATGCCGAGTTTTTGCTGCTGAGATTGAGGGGTGATAAATATTATCTATACTACATTCGGTAACTGCAGAGTGGCCTCCCCTTGTTTAGGGGTTATTGACCTTTTCGTTACACCAGCTGTACGCGGAGAGCCGCGATAAAGCCTCGTAAAAGTCACACGACAATCTCGTACGTCACCCTTATCGAACAATACCCTAGGGTTGAATCTGTGTAAACATCGAAATATTATTATGTAAAACATATCTAGGAAAATTTCAGGGCAATCCTGTCATGTAAACAACTTGTCAATACTAAGTGTTTTCAGTTACTTCTTAACCAAACACTAAGACTAAACCTTAACCACAACCCTTACGCTAACAATTGCGTCACATGTTAAGCCTAGCTTAAGTCGCAGTTTCATCAAAGTTAGAACTTATTCTGATCAGTTCCAGATGGCAAATTACCGAGTGACGGCAACTACAAATTTTATAAACTGTTCAGAGATTGCTATCCGCATTTGCATACATTGAAGAATATATTGTCTGCAAGTTGAGAAAATATACGATCCATGTTAAACGTGCTCAACATTTTGACAAAAAATACTGCCGACAAAACTTTGTAGGCCCTGATGTGCTTTTCCCATAAATTTCTAATTACAAAAGAATATGCTGTTAAAAATCATACTACAACAAAGCACATGGTTAATATGCGAAGCAATGCATCTTTTATGCTCAAATTAGTTCATACACTACCATTAAAACAGTCCTCACCTCATGTGTTGATTGTTGGGGTTGGTTGTCTCCACATACATCCATATTACAACCGGATGTAGAACAGCATTTCTGACAGAGTTCGATGGCACGTTTTCCTATGGGTTGTGCCCCGTTGTTAAAGTTGCTGCAAACCTTCCAAATGTGTATAAAATCGGGATATCTTGGTCAATAGGCTTAATTTTATCTACTTAAACTCAGAACACTACCGAGGTTATCCTCCGGTAGTTTACATCTGTTTGAATTGTAGGGCTTACTCTATTTGTTTGGATCACTGAATCTAATTTAAGATTTAAGGCTGAGATTAAAAACCAAGATAGGGAGTTTATCTGACAGTGCTCACAAAATAGAGCTTGCCTCAAACTTCGCCCTAAAAACACAAAAACAAATACTGTCTTTATGTCCTCGTTCATGTGTTAATTCTAATAAGTAGCTAAGCTTGTTGTTCACCCATAAGACAGCGTGACAGGCCAATGGAAGGGAAAGTTAATATCAAGACCTCACAAACATATCGGTTCCGTGCTGCCCGTTAGCTCCGATAGCCCTAAGGCAACTACCGATCGCCTTTTTTATAACAGGGAAAAGGTGTTGGTTGGGGTTGTGTTTATTTTTTATTTTTATTGAAGAGTGTTACATTTGTAGGCTACAGCAAACAACAACAAAGGAAAGCGCCGACTGACAAAAGTTGAATAGCGACTTACAGTTCCACTGGCCTTTTCATTTTACATAAGTGAAAAAGATTTCCAACTATGTTGAATTAAGGTTTATTTTACATATGTTAAATATATAATTTATTTGACAAATGTGAGGAAGAATGTCACATATGTAAAATTCCTTTTCACTATGTGAATTTATTTTTAACATATGTCAAATAAAGCCGTTTATTTTAAATATGTGATATATAATTTCACATCGTTAAAAATAATTTTACATATGTGAAAAAGAATCTTACATATGTGAAAAGGCATTCAAGACATGTAGAATAAAGATAGAAGTGATAAAATAGCTTGACATAACCGCCACGAGTATACTGGTTGCCACGATTGGTGTTAAGTGCTGAAACAGAGATATCTTGTTGTATGTAAAGGTAAAAATACTAAACTATTCTGTCTTCTAACATCTCGACTGTGTAGACGACAAATTAACAAGACTAATTGAGTTGTATTTACTCAGGGTTATTTTGATGGACCTGATTGCCTGATTACCTGTTGTGATAAGCAGCCGAGCGTAAATTTGGGTTCAGGGGTGTCAGTCATAAACTTCTCTGCGTAACAAATCTGTCAAGAAAAAAACCTGATAAAAAAACACAATATCTAGACCGCAAGGACTAACCATTACACATTAAAGATGGTCAATCTCCTACGATATTAAATTTTATTTCTGTTATTTTGGAATAACACTTTCTTAGTTAGAACATATTCCTGTTCAGAAAATTTTGTAGGTTGAAACCCGTCCCGGGAATCGAACCCACGACCCTCAGAGTTAGGCCCCGAATCGCCAGCAGTAAATGCAGGCTACCTAGACCACTCGGCCACCCGGCCTTCTTATTCCAAAATAACGAAAATACTGTTGATCTTCACTTTCTAAAAGACACAAAAATTATTCATCGATATTAAATTTTGTTTACGTTTGTTGGACAATGAGAACTTGACAGAACGACCGACCCCATCGAACGCTATTTCCAATCAAGCTTGCCAAGTAACGACCATGGACAATGGAAAGGATATTCATGGCGACTAATATAAGTTTTTTATTTGTTTGGCAACTGTAATATGGTTATATATATCGATATAGAAATATCGTTTGATGGGGGAAAGGGGGAGGAGGATATTTTCTAAATTACTCACAGTCGCTTTCAGTGTCAACTGTCAATATCAACCACTATAATCATCGTCTTATACTGGCTATAAGTCACTATTTCACACGGGTTCATAAGACAATCGTCATGCTCAGTTACGCCGAGCAGATATGTACCCATTTTATAATTTATCAAAATAATAATTACCAAAGATAATAAAAAAAAGTATTAGGGTTACAACAGAACACGTTAAAGTTAAGGTACGATTAATTAATTGATTGATGGTCAACACCGTGTTTGTGTATTTTACGTATATGCCCGCGAAATACTCCAACATTATAGCTACGAAACACAGGCAAAAAATTTATCTGGCTGAGCTGTGAAGAAATGTTTATGTTCCTAAATGGAATCTTATTTGTTCTAACTTTACTTAGCGACAATTGCTTATCACGGTTCACGGTGTAATTGATAGTTACAACTATCGGGAATCCCCTTACTGGTGGCATTTTGATTGGTCGAGAAAGAAACTACACAACAGTCGACCAATCAAAAGCTACAGACAAGGGAAGTCCCATAAAACCTTTGCTACAAAGCTTACAAAGAGCACGGCCTTGAAAACTAAGAATGTCCGTGTCTGAAAATTACGGCCCTTGAATGTTATGCTACGAATCTGTGGCATTTATAAACTAACGAATTAATTAATATTTACCTCGCCCTTTCCACATCGGTCTACATCAAAGCAGTCGTCAAGGTTGTCTTGCTTTTCACAAGAATAGCAGGCTAAAGAACCACTCCCTGAAAAATTACAAAACGCCAAGGATTAAGCAAGCCATACAATCGTTTCATAGATATGCTCATCCAGGAAGGTATCTGAAACAGGGTTCGTTTATGGGGTTTGTTTTATGGAGACAATAACATTGAATGCTCTCAGACGAAGCTTTTGCCTGATACATACATGTCCACCAACGGGAGCTTTTTCGCTCACAGAGGGGGGTCAGTTATGGCAAATGACTATTAGATGTAGTCGTTCCCCGAGATGGTCTCCAGAGTAAGCTATTTTCCAAAGATTTACACTAGAGGAGATTGCCATCAGAGACAGACGTTTTTTTTAAACTTTAACTTCAAATTCACAAACGCTAAACGATAGTTGTGACGTCACACCATTGTTTAAGTGTACATTATTTTTTTTTAAAATGTACGGTTTCCCTATATTCTTTTTCAACAAGAACACTCGGACTTCGCCTCGTCGATTCTTTTTCAAAAATGGACAGTTACTAGGACTTTCTCCTATACGGAATGGAGGAAGAGAAAAGGTCGGGTGGACATTAATATCTAAAGACATACCTGTTCCATTAACACAGGTGTTGGCATTACAGAAATCTCCATCACAGCATTCCGAGCACTGGTGAACAGTAATGTCCAGTCGTCTGGTCCCAGACTGTGCTAAAAACTCACATTCCTAGTCAGCCAGAAATGGCAAAATATATAAACACAAACGGTAGGCAATGATTTCATTAATTATATACCGTGTGATTGTTCCTACCCAATGCTATTAAATGATTAAGTAAACGTTGAACAGTGTTGTAGCTGGACTATAAGTGATGTAGGTCTTTTAATAAATGGATAATATTATCCATTTATTGTCAACTAAATGGTCCGTTCGTAAATAATGTCATGTTCGTAATGTTAGACAAAACGCTTATTCTAAGTTCTGGGTAAGGGTTAATATTTATCCTAACATTAAAACTAACCCGAAACCTAACCTTGGCGGTTTGACCCTAAACTAACTCTAAACATAACCATAACACTAACGTTAACGTTATCGAACATGACGGGTGTACGAAATTTCGCCTGAATTTGAGTTGTTTATTTAACAGAATGACAAGTATATACTAACCTCTTGAATTTTACATCCAAAATCATAGAGAGAGTGGCCATCAGCATGCGTGTATTTCTCTGAATAGCATTTCTGGGAAAAGAATAAGGGCTTCATTAAACGGCTCATTATAATTCTAGATAAGGATAGTTCGCGGTTGTTTTAAATACTTATTCATTCCGAAGATTGGGTTAAAGACAGCATTAAGAAAATCTTTTCTTTTATTGTCGAGGGGGACTACAAATCAGATGTTTCAAGTACACTCTTCAAAAAAAAAGAAACGCAAAAGGGAATTTGAAAAAGTAGCTTATTGTTTTCAGACCGCACGACCATATACACATGTTGTAATAATATATATTTGTTTCTAACGTCCATGTTAACCAAACCCTCGCTCAAACGCGACTCTTGGCGATTAAGTGAAAACAAGTAAAAGTCAAAATAACAGATTTACACGTGCAAAGCATGAGTAAAGGGCTCAGCTATAAAAACCGAAATGAATCAGGCAGATTTGTGACAATTATCGAAAG
>JAVFBW010121352.1:0-14838 GCA_034783835.1 Mopalia ciliata
ACGACAGACACAAATATAGAACATCATAAACAAATCTGCTTCCCGTTACCCTTTAACTCTGCAAGCACCAGGGCAACAGAAAGCAACCTCTTTTCTCGCCTCTTACGATCGTCCGAGGGAGTATTCTGCAGGGCGATGGCCCACCCACTTCCTCACGGGCCCTCAAATATGTGATGCATTTCTATTTCTGAGTTAAGTCTGTGTTGTTGAAATCATAAACATTATATCAAGTTTATGTAACTCAAAATGAGATATTGTAATATTCAGTTGGAGAAGCACCGGTCGCCTGTCCTCAAACACCTAATGCTTTATCTCAGAGAACTCATGAAAGATTATAAAGACGAAGTTCAAGGTAAGAATTTCTATTGGAATTTTGGTTATTTATTCTCCCACCGCCCCACCCTCTTATCCCCATTAGTCACCTTTTCTAAATTTTAGGCAGGCGGCTGGAGAGAGCTTCATTTTGCCCTGGTGCTCTCAGAGCTAAAGGGGAACAGGAAACTGACCTGTTTGTGGTGTCTGTGTTGCGTCCTGTTGTTGTCGTCCTGTTTTTGTCTCGTCCTGTCTTTGTTTGTTACCAGTGGTTTCAAGGGTGGTTTCCTTCACGCATTGGGCTGGAATGTCATCATATAAGTGAAATACCCTTGAGTACAACGTTAAACCCCAATCAAACAAACAATTCTAAATTTTAGACTTGCCTTGTACGTACAGTAATATAATTTCAAAACACATAGGGTAATGTTGAAAACTCTCTTGCATCACTTTATTTCTCCATCGTAATATTAATTTTAAAATGCTGTATACAACTCTGTAGAAGCAGTTTGGAGATGACTTTTCTTGGTGCACTCATATCTAAGCGGCAGTTCAAAGTTGATCACTTTGTGATTTGTATTGCATCTCATGTTATTGCTTATCTTAAGTTGGCTTCAATCAAACAAAATTAAATCTTTTATTCGAATATTGTAGAGATCCTCGCTGCTGATCGTCAACTAGCCACAGAGATAGAATATGATCTGAGGAAATTTGAAGAGGAAGAAAAAAGACAACAGGCTGTAAGTTCAATTCTACATTCAACCTCCTCTCCGAAACCAACTAAATGGTAACTGTTTGGTTTCCGTTATTCATATGAAATTCCATCTAAATTTATTCAAAACTTGCAAAACAATGATTTTCAGGAAATAGTTTAGTATATTGTGAACAAACTTTTGTCATTAACACAGCCATCCCCATCTGGTACTGGTCAGGCTGCTGGAAGTCGGCCTGCTTCACCCAATGTGACTAAATCACCTGCAGGCTCCAAGGCTGGAAGCTCTAAAGTCCCCTCTCCTGGAGGAGTGTCACCCAAACCCTCATCAGCCCCTGGCTCACAGACTGCTACCCCCACAGTATCCAGGTAAGTAAAATTGAAATCTCATTTCCAAGTGATTGAGTCCATCTGTTGACCATCAGGTATATGACTGAGTCACACGAGGTGCCTCCGGCAATGGTGGGGGTGATTTTTAAAAGGTTTCCTCATGGTTTTCCACCGTAATGAGGCAAGGATCAGTATTAAGTGGACAATCCGAGTTCATATAAGTGACATACCCTTGAGTTTGACTTTAAGACCCAGTCAAATAAATAAAAATCATTTCCAGGCAACTTCTCATAGCAATCTGCCTGACCACATTTTATGGCATCTCTGCTGTACTGTCCTTGTGTTGTTCATATAACATTATGATGCAACAAACAGACTACATACAATTCTCCATGTGCAATACATAAAGTACCAAGGCCTAAATCCGACTACAATGCACCACTCATGATATTGAGTGTTAGTAGACCTCAGGTATTTGAGAGAGTCTCGTGATGTGGCTTAGATAATCAAGGGTAGGTTTTTAGGACATTTTCTCTCAGTTTTCCACCACATTTAAGTAAGGCAAAATTAGAAGTGGAAAATCCGTCAAATAACTGAAGTATCTGGATAAACCCCCATCTAACAAACAATCCATATTTTTAAAGAATGTAGAAACTTGTTTATCAAATCAGCTGTGAAACTTCGTACTTTCCCAATAAATATTGATCAAATGTTACCAAGATATCTGAGTTATGTTTATATTCCCACAAAGATAAAGCAAGACAAGCAATGTTCAAATTTCCACCCTAGAAAGGCATGAATTTGTAATGGGTAATGAAGTGTTAATTACTTACAGATCAGTGTCCCTGTCAACACTTGCCATTCTAAACTCCGCTAAGAAAGCTATTGAGAGAACCAAACAGGGAAAAGATTCGGTGAGCTCCTCTAAATCCCCAGCAATTCGACGTCGTGCATCCATTGGTAGAACAAACAATGAGCAGACAGAAGAGAGGGATGAACAAGAGAATGAGGATGCCCCGGTTTGTTAGATAAATAAATATATACCATTTATACTTTGTACATCTGTGTTTGATACAGTCTCTACAATGTTGGAGAGTTTCATTACATAATTTTTTATTACATTAAAAACTATCATTAGTAATGTAAAATATATCTCATCAAGATCTGGGCCCGCCCCCGTGGCTCAGTTGTAGCTTGTGCGCTTCCTGGACTGAATATGCTTCGATTTATCGTTCACGGGTTAGAGTCTGCCTTTCGACCATCAGGTAGCGAGTCACATGTTGTGGCTCACGGTTTTCCACCCCAATAAGGCTGTGTGAAGTGGATAATCCATCGTCATATAAGTGAAATACCCTTGAGTACGACGTTAAACACAAATCAAACAAACATCAAAATCTGTTTGGATTTATAATAGACATTCTGTATCTGTTAATACTTTACTCAGTTATGAATATTTGTGTATTATCTTATACATCCCGTAAGACTTCTTACCAAAATACTAAAATAAAGTTCTAATATTTTGTTTTCCTATCATCAGTTTGTTAGATTTTGGGTTTGATTCAAGTATATGCACCCTATGTTATTTTCGTGGGAGGTTGAAGGGAGCTTCATGTTGCCCTGGTGCTCTCAGAGCTAAATAGGGAACAGGCAGCCAATCTGTTTGTGGCGTCTGTATTGCGTCCTCACTCCTGTTGTTGTCGTCCTGTATTTGTCCTGTCCTGTTTGTTGCCAGTGGCATTGAAGGTGGTTTCCTTCACCCATTGAGCTGGCACGTCGTCATATAAGTAAAATACTATTGAGTACGTTAAACCCCAATCGAACAAACAAACAATCCCTATGTTATTCTTTCTTTTTTTATAGAATAACTTGTAAATTTGAAGAGCTGTTGAATGTACCATGTTTCATTTCAGGCTCCACCTATTGCCATGTTATTCAAGACTCCAGATAACTCTGCAAAACGGGCTATCAGTACTCCTTCAAGTAGGTTACACAGTGGTAAATTTATGACTTTTACGCATTTATAAATTCATTAGAAAAAGCAATATAAACTATTAATTTTCAAAATAATTCACTTGATGACAATTCTGGAGTTAAAAAATATGACTCATTTACTAAAATGTTGCAAATTTAAAAAATCTGGAATTGTATTATAAGTTGCAAGAATGAAAAGCAAAATGAAAGTAAGACTGAACTGTCTTTTTAAACTATATTGCTTCATGTTGCCCTGGTGCTCTAAGAGCTAAAGGGGAACAGGAAGCCGATCTGTTTGTGGCGTGTGTATTAAGTCCTGTTGTTGTACTGTATTTGTCCCGTCCTGTCTTTGTTTGTTGCCAGTGGTGTCCTTCACCCATTGGGCTGGCACGTCGTCATATAAGTGAACCCCAATCACACAAACAAACAAGCCATTTGTATGGATGCAGCATATTGTGTTTCAATTTATCCATACTCCCACAGCCCTGGTTTTTTGGTTAGTGTACTGGCTTATCTTACGGGCTCAAGTTGTCTTTCGGTGGTTAAAATTAATATCTAGTTTTGCATAGAATTAAACATGTTTTTGTGTTCGTGTGTTTGGCATAAATTTGCATACATGTATTAAAAAAAACATGGTTTTCCATAAAGGAATACCATTTCGATTTATACTGGTAACAAACTGTGGTTTTGTTTTTGTTGTACTAGGTATTCTAGGTAATATTACCTTCCATCAGGATCAGAATATCACGATGGTTCCTCCCTCACCCATACCCAGTTCACTGCCTATGAGAGTCTATGGAGACGCACGCACATCATCAGGTAATACCTTACTAATTAACCTCTATAGACATCTGTTACATCTGTGTATTTGTGGCTTTGACAAAACACTTTAATCTGCTACCTAAATATTCCCATGGGCCACACTTTTTCATACTGATTGATGTTCATGTATTACACAGGTCCAATTTCCGTCGTCATATAAGTGAAATACCCTTGAGTATGACGTTAAACACCAATCAAACAAACAATCCTACTTTCAATCCTGATTATAGGTTCTCCAGTGGCTTGATTTGTTTCATTGAGGTTTAATGCCGTACTTAATGTTATTACACTCACATGATGTCAAGGTTCCTGTTCAGTTGTCCACCATACTCTATAAATCACGAAAATTTCATCCTCAAAATAATTTCTTCAAAAGTCAATTTCTGAATTATATGAAATAATTTTAAGCATATCATTAAAGAAGCAACATATACATGAATTATATCCACTGTTTAGAGATGCTATATTTATTTGACAGAATCTTCCCCTGGTGCCTCCCCAGCTGGTAAACGTAGAGACCGTAACCAACCTAGAGGAGATGTGGTCTATATGTTTTCACCTGATCAGCCGTAAGTCATCTCTCATCTGTTTACTGCCCTGTGAGGAAAGGGTGGGTCATTGCCCTGCAGAATACTCCCTCGGATTCCTTTGTGGATCGTAAGAGGCGAGAAAAGAGGTTGCCCTGGTGTTCCCAGAGCTAAAGGGTAACGGGAAGCAGATTTGTTTGTGATGTTCTGTATTTGTGTCCGTCGTTATATAAGTTAAATACCCTTGAGTACGACGTTAAACACCAATCAAACAAACAAACAAAAATCCATTCTACGGTCGAGGAGTCTGCAAAATTGGAGGAAAAACAACGGAAATAAAGAGTCACCCACAGCAAAAACAATGTCATATTGACACTAGAGTTGACCTTTAAAGAAACTTCAAAAGGCGTGCCTTTGTGATAATCCAATCTGTGCCATTAACTGTGTAACTGGTACAAATTCAATATCAAGATTCCAGTTACACGGGATGCCGCTAATAATCGATGGTTTTACATCGATTATAAGAACTGCCCGAAATGGACACTTGTAGAACTGTTTTTTAAACGGGATTTATGTGGCTTTTTATGAACTCGTCCTAGAAAATAATTAATTTTGGGGTGACACTTAGCCCGCGAAACTAACGTTTTTCTAGTTGTATTTGTAAGAAACAAACAATATTACAAAAACCTAGGCCAGAAAGAATGTAAAAGACCTACTCCAACTGGTTTGGACGAAGCTTCCCTCTTGGCCAGAAAGCTTATAAATAGCATCGACTCTTTAAAGTATTCGTTGGTTATTTATATTTCTAAAAAAAATACCAGTTCATTTGTCTTAACACATACCGCATGCCTTACTTGTTGCACATTTATCCCATACTTTATATACCATGTTAATCGTATAAAAAGTCTGTCTTAATGTCATCCCTTGAGATCTCTGTAAGTTACCCATAAAACTCGACATTAAGATACTTGTAAAAACTTGTCACTGAGAGTTTGTGAATATTAGGAAATGAGACAATAAAATACAGCAAAAAAAATAAATAATAACTTAACGGTACCCAAACATTAGTTTGGGGATCAGTTGTTATGTAGCCCGGGAATATACCTGTAATATACTATAGAATGAAATATACCTCAAGATCCCATTCTCCGCCTGTAATAGTGTTTCGTAAGTACTCAAAATAGGTAAATGGAAAAGCTAGAACCAGGGCTGTCATAATATCGACGAATTTAAATGTTTACTCGTTGGCCAATGTACTAAGCCGCGATGCAGAAAATGTGGCATCTCTGATCGCGAGTTATAAGTATCCAATTAGCAGAGAATTAGAAGAAACCAAAAATCGTCCTCGCCATAGAGCTAGTAGTAACATGGGTGAGATAAGACTAGTGCATGTATCTCCAATAGCTGCATATTGACCCAAAGAGTGTTTCTGGGATATACATGTATGTACTAAGAACATGATATGGTTCATCGGGTTGTAATTCTCCATCATCCCTGTCAGCGTCGATTTATCCCTAAAATCAATATTTAATGACAGGTATTAGTTCAACTGTACAGGTTAAAGAGGCAAGCTGTGCTTCCTTGATGTCTTTAACATTATTTTCAACCACTTAACAAAACCAACGCCATCACCACCCAACTAATGTGTCCGCAACAAATAGGTTTCAATTCTGGCAATTAATCTGACATTTTTAACGTGTTAAAATCTCTTGGTAAAACAACTTCACTCATGTTGTGATTTTTTCCAGTCATCTTTAGCCAACTATCGCTATCCACATTAATGCAGACTCACGACCATCAAATAACAAACTGGTCACTATGTTTAAACTTCCTACCAAGAGGGTGTCTTTGGCTTCAATGGAGTCAGTTCCACGCAAATGGATTTACTCTGTAGGATCTTAACCATCTAACAACGCATTAAAATCCAAGCTATATGTGGTCAGTGGACAGCGATTTCTTGATAATCGATTATAGTTCGTGTAAGATTTACAATATGCCAACGGTTGTGAAGTCACAGATCCACATTCAGTACCGACATTCGAGATACCGAGACGTATGCTCATTGAAATGAAATCTTTGCCTATAATAAGGAACTCATTCTGATCAAATATTCGTTTGTGGTTGCAGCAGACATACACCCCTGTTCACTATTCTCATAATGAAATCCAAACAAAATCTCCATTAGGCTATAAATAGGGATTAAGATCCAATGAATGAATCAAGGTTTGTTAAATAGAAGAGTGAAATTACCATCTCTGACAAACAAAATATAATTGTGTTTGCCAGAAGTATTATCTTAGAATTTAGGTCGCGAACAACATTTATCCCACTGGAGCGACAAGTGGTGAGTAAATATGGTGCCTAAGTTAAATAGATTCTCACGAGAAGGAACAATTGTTACAGAAGAAATGGAAACACTTCCATAGCTTTCATTGGTGTGCAAAAACGATTAATTTGGGATGATACATTCAAAGACTGTAAATTATCGTTTATGGCTGATTAAATAGGTGTAGGGGAAGGGGACTAGTGCGTAATGTTTGTTAATTTCTTTGATTTATTCCATAAGCTATCGCTAAATTGAATAAGCGATAAATGGTCACTTTATATATGGTGTAAAACCCGTCCTTTGAGATCAGTGGTTACAGGCACATTTTGACAGGCATGTGGCAGATCTTTCGGCAACGTGCATTATTTGGCATTGATGTGTATATGGATTGTCTATGAATCATTGATTCATTAACCTTTATGTATACACGAGCTTTAGATATCGTTACTTGCATTTCATTTGTCCACATTCTGGATTGGTTTAAAATGATATGGCCTTGTTATTGTAAATAAAATAGTTTCACTGTGTCTTAGTAGAATGTAATACAATTGCCGTGTTAATATCTATTTGTTCTTTTAATATAGCATTGGTACAAAGTAATATTGACTCAAAATTATTAAAGGCAATGCTAATTTAGTTATTTTTTTTAAATATCATAATGTTCTAGTTGTTCGCGAAAAATAACTTCTGTATTTCTCAGGTTTTTTCAGTTATTGGAAGCTAATCTCTGATAGCCTAAAGGGGATTTTTTTGGATTCCCTTAAGCTTTTATTGTCAAATGTTCAGGAATGTAGGTCTTCTGCATTTAAAACGAGTATTTAGTCCAAATGGGCTCATTGTTGTAGACCAAGATTAGACCACGTCTTTGTATCTAGAACATTAGTCCTGAGCATGCATCTGTGACCAGGCCAGTAAAAGTAATAAGTTGGCCACACACCAGTTGTATTCTAAACAGAATCCGCTGTTCCATAGTACAGATCATACAAAGTAAAGCCATATGAGTGGAATTGCCTTCATTGACATTAAACAAACATCCATTGATAATAGTTTAACTTTAAGGGATGGTTTGTTATTTGATATTAACAGGTATTAGTAGTTTGTTCACAAGTAAGAGATAGCAGACAAGATTTCTGGTATCCTTGATATATCCATTATCACACATTGTATGAGTCTTATTTTGCTCACCAGGAAATATCTGCACATTCATGAGGATGTCTGATTATTTAGCCGTATTGACACTTAGAATGCGCCAATACATTAGTTGTCTTATCGCGTGTTATGCTGTTCAATATAATGAAAGTGCAAATAACTGCGGCACTGGCTGTCTCTTAAACCTTTGAACGGATAAATCCCAGTTTATACGCTATAGGAGATCAACGGTACCGGTTTTAGGCTAAATTGACAGAATTTTGTTTATATCCGCGAGCTATTAAATGAAACAAAAAGCTTGAATCGAAACCTCACTTTTTTTACTATTCAGACCAACTGAAATAACTACCCGCAAGCACTCTTGCTTTGTTATTGGATCTTTAACAAAAATACTTCAGTCATCCAGTACAATTGTTCCCTTATTGCAGTGATGTGAGTGTATGTCAGAAAAGGAGAATGTTGAATTCAAATCAGGAAATCAATCAAATCAGGAAAAAGGTTCATCTGCATTTTTAATCCACTTTTGATGGACATGTACGACATTTGCAATGGGACGTTACACATTATTTTGTGTTTTAATAAAACGGAAACTATCTAGAGCGAAATATTTTTGGAGAAATTAATAAAAGCTCACAACTTGCTCTGTAACATTTAGCAATGTGGATAATTCAATACATATAGGTGTGTAATACCGATTGCACTATGATATTCACTCATTTTGCATAAAAACACAAATATTATTACATAAAGCCACATTTGCACTTTTTTAGTTTATATGCACACACTTTATCAAGGATAATCACCTTTCTACTGTTAAGTTTATACGCACAAACATAATCATGGATTACCATATTTCTACTGTTATATTTTATATGCATAAACATTTTTAAATATTAATTTGTAGCCATATAAACTACATAGGTTAAATACATCATTTTCTCTTATGATATTTTTATTTATTTTTTTTGCATTAAATTATTTTTTCAAGGAAGCAAGTTTCCATACACACTTTACAGTTGATTCAAATAATGTTTTTAGAGCACTCGTTCCAGGCACTCCACGCAGCTTCACTATAGTACCGACAGTTTGAAAGAAAATCTTTGCATCGAATTGTTTGTGACTATGCGAAACCCATTAACGCTAAAGTGCGAACTATAAAGAGTACACACTTGACCTAAAATCTAACTGAATGGTGAAATACCAAATTCAATGCTCTGAAGTATAAACAAATTAGTCAAAATCCGAAATGATGGCTGTTATCTTTTTCAACAGTTCTTTGGACCATATTTTAGAAGGAGCATTTTTCTGATATATAAACCTACGGTTTAGGAAGATGATTGCAAACACTGATGTTACAAGAGATATATGTTGATATCAATATGGAATCTACCTTAAACTTAGTTTGATTTAAAACTGTAAAACCCAATCAAACAAATCAGCGATAGGAGCTCTTTGTCTACAGGTATGTGTAACCCTAGTGTTCAATGAAATTATATTTAAACAAGCGCATTTCAGGCCAGAATTGTCGTTCTTTGTTCCACCAATGTAAAGCAATATTACAGGAAAATTTTTAAAACTTTTTTTGGGGGAAAAATGCCTGACATGTTTAGTTTGTGGCTAAGCAATATTCCCCGTGGCAAAAGCGGTTTCTTGGTAAAGTTTTGCTAGCCTGTGGTATAAAGTTCCAGATCATTCATTTTTTTCGCAAGCGGAACCGGATGTCATTTATTTAATTAATTTATTGTTGTCAATAAATATTTTATCAGCATCTGCAATTTATTAAAAAATACACTGATGAAAGAATCCTCGACATCAGTAAATGATTTGTCGACTATTAATTATCAATATGTATTCGATCTTCTTTCATAACATCGTTTAATTTCGTAGTAACTGATAATTTGTCATTTGTAACCAATGATATAACTCGCATGACAGGGGGGGGGGGGGGGGGAATCGTTAAACTTAAAGACATGAGACAAAACACGCCTCTGAATTGAAACAGAGAAAAAAGAAATTATTTTTTGTACCAAAACATAAAACATAGGGCGATAAAAGTGTCAAACTCGTAGATTGGCCGTTTATTTCAGCTGTATCTTGATGAAAACAAGTATCTTTACTGGCAAAGTTTAACATAAAAAAGAGAGCACTGGATGTTCCTGTCATTATGTGAGACAAATGACGCAGCTGTTACATTGACAGTGATCAATTGGTCATTTCCAGCTGGACAAAAAATAGACTTATTTCTACAAATCAATAATGGTTGAATCCCTTATCGTTGGTCTACGTCTTTGCTAAGGTTACTTGCAATTCCGTTCCCCGCATTGTGCAGAGGCTAAAAATAAATTTGATGGTTAGTAAAAGTCAACATATTTACTGTTTGACGTTTTGACCCTGTCGATAAAGTATAATTTGACTTCCAGTTGGAGAAACACCAGATTTTTAAATAGAAAAAAATGGTAACATCTTTTTTGTCTTCTTTGTTTATTTCAGTCTGTAAATCAGTCAAAATGACAATCAAACAGTTTTTGACCCATTCAGCTGTTGGGTTGCAGAATAATAGCTTAAAAACTAGAAATTGACGTCATGGCTGATGTGGATTCAAGGCAATAAAATGTACACGAGGGCTATTGAATTACGAATAACATATTGAGTTTCATTCTTAAAAACTTGTTCTAAGACCATTAACATGGCGTTGTTAAACATTGCTTAGGCATAAAATCTAAAGTAGTGCATTTGTTTTATTAAGCATATAGTTAATTTTAAAGCTAATGACAAAAAGTAGGTTCCAAAACATATTATTCTCGTCCTCTATTTGCCGTGTCTGTAGTAATCGCCAATTTAGCTAGATTTTATATCAAGTATGTGTGGTTTCCATTTTGCACTTTAGCGTAATTGAGTTTCCTGTAGTAAAAAAAATCGATGCTCAGGTAGTCTTTTAAACTGTCAAACGTTGGATTCTTCTGTCATTATGTGAGACAAATGACGCAGCTGTTGCGTTGGCAGTGATCAATTGGTCATTTCCAGGTGGACAAAAACTAGACACATTTCCACAAATCGATTACAGTTGGGTCCCTTATCATTGGTCTGCGACCTTCATAATGCTACCGGCGTTTCATTATTTGACGTTCTGGATACGCATAAAACAAAATTCCTTGTTACTGTATAAATAATGAAATTTATAGTGGAAAATTTTGACACAGTTGAAACATGTAATGCGAGTTTTGGTCGAAAAACATCGGGTTTTTTTAATAGAATAATGTATACACCATAATATGCTTCCCCTATTAGTGACGTCCTTTACCTGGTTGTTATCTAGTCACAATGACAGTAAAATAATTGTTGACAGACTCAGCTATTCAGAATAATGGCTTAAAAAGCTAACGCATTGCGTCAAGATATGGACAGAAACATTGTTATAAAATGTTTTAAAGGGCTACTGAATTATGGGCGAAAGATAAGGGTTTCATTCTTAAAAAAACTTTTTTAAAAAATCCTTTCGTTAAGATGGCATTGATGAACATTGCTAACGAAAAAAATCTAATGCACTGCATTTGTGTGGTTAAGCATTGAAGTTAGTCTAATCAAAATGTAAGAAGAAGTCGCTGTAAATAAAAATAATCTCGTCCAACATTTTCTGCTAATCAGTATATTGTTTTACAATTGACACCGATGTCTGTGGTATTCGACCACTCAGCTAGATTTTACATCAAGTATATATTCTTTCCAGTTTGCCCCTAAGCGTGATTGAGTTTCGTGAGGTATAAAAATCGATGCTCTGATAGTCTTTTAAACTGACAAGTCTCCTTCTTACAGATCCTTGAGAACAGGCAAAATGTCAAAAGAAATCTATGTGCGATAAGTCAATTTGTAGCATGTTAGTCTAGTTTCTAAAATAAGCTGTACTAATGCAAAAACATTTGGTTTATTTTATATTGTGTATGCATTTTTGTTTTGCACAGAAAATAAACAATATCAAAATTGTTCAACAAAATATAGAGGATAAAATAATAAAATACAACGTTTTTTGTTCTCTAAAGTACTAATTTCGTATGAAAAATGCAACCGCCAGCTACAAAACAACCTGTCATCCGTCGTTTAAACAAACTATAATATTATTTAATATATCTGAGATAGAGATTCCCGAGAACTTGTGTTCTTCAAAAGTATTGCAGAATTTAAACATGCCATTTTAGTCGTATCTGGATCCCAAAAAGTATATGTCCTGATCGAGTTAAATGTAAAAGAGAACGCGGGATACTTCTGTCATTATGGGAGACAAATTGCGCAGCTGTTGCATTGACAGTGATAAAACAAACTAGACACATTTCAACAAATCGATTTTAGTTGGGTCCCTTATCATTGGTCTGAGACCTTCATAATGCTACTGGTGTTTTATTTTTTGGTATTCTGATTAGGCTAAAAATGAAACGTCCTTTGTTACAATATAAATAATTAAATTTACTGAGGGACATTTTTTACACAGTTGAAAAGTGTAATGCTAGTTTCGGTCGAAAAACCCCAGGCATAAAAAAACATGTTTACACCATCTTATGCTTTTTCTTTTAGTAATATCCTGTATCCGTCACAATGGCACTAAAAAAATTGTTGACAGACTCTTATGTTCATAGAAAAAAAGGCTTAAAAACTAATGCATGGCGTCATCAAATGGAGGGAAAACAGTTTTATAAAACGTGTTAAAGGGCTTTTGAATTACGTTTGACGGAAAATATTTATTTTAAAACCTTTCTTAAAGATGGCATTGTTGCACATTGCTAACCAATAAAATGTCGTGCAATGCACTTGTGTTGTTAACATGTGACTAATATAAAAACACATGTATGACGAAGTCGCTGTAAATAGAAAATAATCTCCTCCAACATTTTCTGCTTTTGAATATATAGAGGATATAACATAGTGAAGTTTGCATACCATAAACATTGATCGAGTGAATGGTTGAAAGAAATAACTCTTGAGACGCGAAGCGTGGAGTGGGTTAATCATTCTACCATTCAAGAGATCAATGTAAAATTCCCTGATCAGCTGTAATCAGGCAAAGGTCAAAATCGGACTGTGTAATCCCTTCGATATTCCTACGCCTGAATCATTTTTTTTTTTTTAATTGATACGTATTCTGCAAAAAAAAAAATCACCAAAGAAATTCATATTAAGTACAACCATTTGTAAACAATTGTTTGGTGGGAATAAAGTCTCCAGAGGACTTGTTTTATACCAAGATCATTTGTTGCCTATTAAAAGAACGTCATTTATATATTTTAAATAAATGAAGAGATCAAAATTTGCTTGCCCCCAACGGGAATCGAACCCGGGACCTTTGGGTTACAGGCCCAACACTCCACCGACTGAGTTACAGAGGCTCACGGCAAAGTGAGTCTCGAATTCTTACCCAGTGAAGATTTTCTCTCTTCATAAAGCCCGGACACAGGGACGCTATATATATATGTGTGTGTGTCTTGAGTAATTTATTTATTTTTTCTTCATGTGGCATCATTGTTATTTCACAAGACGCAAAATAAATATCATAAAAAATACAGAGGATCATTTATTAATATCTTGTGCATAGCGGTGAAGACAAAAGCAAAACACGTGTTTTGGGTTGCGTTGTATCTCGGTGACAAATCAGCTGAATCCTGAGTTAGTACAGATACGTACTTAACTACTAACTCCTGCTCATAATTGCCCTGCGACTACGACTCTGGTTAAAAAGTCATCGCATTAACCAGTCATACGACATTTGATAGTTCGCCGGTTTGACAAATGTGGTCTACTTTCAAACCACTGAAGACCATTTGATCACATGTTACAAGTGCTTATCTCCCAAGAGCCTGACATCTGCGTGCCACGGGTCACTGTCTTAAATTGTACACAGTATTTTGAAGGGAAAACAATGCCACGTGATTCAGTTGTTTTTTGGTTTGACCTTACGCTGTTATAAGATCATTTCGAAATACATGTAGTAGTAAGAGACCAGTTCACTCTATATACACTGAAAAATCGGTAGCTCTGAATGCATATTGTAGAAAGAACTTTTTATCCTTTGTTCTTTTAGATTTTACGAAGACATATTGTTATCTGGGCCCCGTTTTACAAACCGGTATTAGCTTGCGTAAATACCATGACGACCGGAATAGACGAAATAGTGTTTCTATGACAGTTACGGTCAACGTAAGGTAGAGCGGCTTTGTGAAGAGAGTCTTAGAACATCGAGATTTATGTCGCATTAGACTGTGGTGCTTTGGTACGGTATTTAATATTTTGCAAAGAGATTTTGGAGGAGATCGACCTCCAATTTTAGCGGCATTTGTTGTTTTAGTCAATCGCAGTGAACGCGTCAAACAAACATGCTGCCTTTTTAGAGAATTCTATTTCTGATGTTAACTGTCAAGTGTGTAGTCTGATTGAACCTACCATGGGATAAAATAATTTTGATTATACGTTAACGCCACAGAGTAGCTGAAATATCGCTGAATGTGGCGTAAAACACCAATCAATAAATCAGTCGATTAATTGTTAAATAAAAGCAATTCAATAGTGTTTTGGAGCTCTTGTTTTTACATATTTTTTTACAAACTCACTGCATATCACTAGCTACCTATATTGTTTGTTTGTTTGTTTGATTGGTGTTTAACGTCGTACTCAAGGGTATTTCACTTATATGACGACGGACAGAA
>JAVFBW010121363.1:0-14837 GCA_034783835.1 Mopalia ciliata
AACCATGTGCACTTGGCGATAAACGCCAGTCGATTATAGCGTTAAACAATAATTAGTCACAATGTAGTAAAGCGGGAGTAAAACGGTTGATCGTAGCAAAACAAGAGAGAATAAATTTTTAGTGAAGACAATCCAATCGTATTTATAAGGTCTACACATCGCCCTGGTTCGAATTTATCCGGGACTCATGGTACAAACCATATAGGCCTACTGGATCTAAGATATTTCACACCGCTTAATAAGCCTTGGTTCTTGTCGTTAATATATATAGTAAGCACCCGACAAACGTGCAATGTCGTTATTTCAGTTAATAATAGATAAATACTTGGTTGGTGTTTTATAAGTTATGCTTACAGTGTCTCACTACAAGAGTAATAGGGAAATAGTCGCCTAACTGTTTCCGCAAGTCACCGTCCTGCAAGGATTCAGAATTCACTGGCGAACAGGATACTAATGATTTAATTAGCTATATAAGATTAAAAGATGAAAATGTTACCGAGTGGTTGACGTTATTAATTCTACCACTTAAATATTAAATGATAATTTTGATTAATTCTATGTATATCGGCGCGTACACTACACTTAACGCAATTTAATAGGTTTATTAACCAAATCAGAAGTAAGCATGAATATTTTGCGTAAATATTTTTTTTAAATGAATGTTTTGAGAAATAAAGAAAGTGTGCATGATACTTACTAAGAGATGCTGACTTGCAGGTAAGAGATTGTGTTTGACTGCCAAACGGCCTTGACAATGATTTCTGTTCAAATGACACTGAATACGACCTATCTTGGCATTATATATACACGAGTCATCCAACAATAGCTGATTTCAGAAAATAAAACCAGAATAGTTAAAAGAGTTAAAGAAATTGCTTATCTGATATGCCAAGGTCCTTATTGCCCCCGTGTTCAGATCTCATGATTCAAGATAGGGGTCAAAATACAGAAAGCTGTGCCGTCAAGGGTCATTCGGTGCAGTTTTTATTCCGCTAGTCAAAGCCGAGTAGTGTACCGTAGGCCTGCTGTTATCAGCCCGTGTATCATTTAAGTTGTCATTTTTACATTAATTGCGACACCTAGTTTATCTCAAATAAAATTTAAACATTCTTTACAAATTTAATTTAACAATGTTTGAAAGACCTTTTTTATCAAGCAAATAACTTTTCCTTCAAATAAATAATCGACTTCACACAAGCATGCTCGAGAGTAAAGGTCTAATAACTATACACTATTCCATGGAAATTTCTGTGCGACCTAATGCATGTTTTAAACGCACTTTTCTCGACTTTGAAAAGTTGTTTTAAGTCCCGACATGTTTGGTTACGATTGTTTTGTAATAGACATGGGTCAGTCGGGGTCATTGAGGTCAATTGAGGTTGTCAGTTGACAAGTCCCAGAGGTTAAATAATGTATAAACACTATTGATCAAATTTTGTTCAGTAAAAATAGGAAACAAACCCTGGTCTGGACCCAATTATTGTGTCCTGGGGTGCTTGAATTCGGCACTGTATATATATATATAGGCCTACATGCATGACAGTATCAGGGCTGGGTATTTATCATTACAGCCAGCCCCCGGCACATTAGCCGGTAATAGCAATCGTTCGAAGACTGGATTTCTATTAGTGGTTCCCTGGCACGCAATGTTATACGATAATCGGAATTATGCTTAAGTACTTCTTAATTAAATTAGATAGGCTTAGGAACTGATATAGAGTAATTGGTTAGGGGGCCACGGTGAACTATGCTTACAAGCTGTGCTCGATATGCATTACACACGTCAAGTTCAAAAGTCCACTATGTCTACAATATAAACATATATTTGATAAATATGGTTTAATTAAAGTATATATAGCCTACCCTATTAAACTACAATCAAATTAAAGTTTAGAAATCCAGGTAAATGCGCAGATTGAATAAAACAATAAACATAACATATACAAATATATATCAATGATTAGGAGGTTCGATGTTATTAATGAAATTGCTGCAGCTATATATACGCCAACGAATATATATAGATTATATGTATATGTGTGAATTGTCATAGTTAGGGAGAAGCCTACGCTAGTTCAGTTATTGCAGAAGTAATTGTATTGTATTAAACAGTTATTGAATTATACCGTCATGACATATACCAGTGATACTTAGTTCGTTTGAGTCTAACTGCCAATCGTTTTGATTAGACGTGAGCCGAGTCCGTACAGATCAGTTTGACGATACGATTACAAAAGCTGTACACACAAAGCCACAATAAAATGCTAGATAAAGTTTCAAACTAAGATCAAATATTTTCCACCAAGAACCACATGGTAGGCCTACCTAGAGTCCTATAAAATATATACCTAGTTATGGGGATATTCTGTGTTCACAAACGAGGACCGCTCGTTCGGTAACCTGAAAGTGTGTGTGAAATGCGTGTAGAATAGATATTTAATGAGTTTTGTTACAAGAGAAGTCCGTGTTATGGATAAAATTGCAAAATCTTTAGCGTTAGGGGGGCGTTATTTTCCAAATTCTAATTACTCTGTGGTTTTAATTTATCACATGATCATACGGTGAACTGTGATATCGGTCTCGAGTTACGATATACTTCGCACATGATGACTTGAGTTCGATGAACGAAGTCTAAGATGTCGTCATCTTCGGTCCAACTGAGGTCTCTGCTACAGGTGTGTCCTTGATGTGTCCATGCACATTTCATAATTGTGCAATATATATATGGTAGCCAGATAAAGGCCGTCTACCAATATATAGCCCCCTCCCCCCCTTTGCCTTTTATTGGTTTTATTACAAGATGCAGTTTTCCTCTGGTTTGCAATCACATATACATGTGCATCCGTGTAATGAATAAACAAACGAAATGGCCTTTTTTTGTTTCTATTTTAAAATTATTTTGATATAGTTATACATCGACCTTCAAGATTTATCCCTCTTTTCGCTTCTGTTTTTCTTTTGCAAACGTCGGTGTTTGATAAAAAAAAAAGCGGAACTGAAATATAAAAAACCAGATGCCTTTCTCGGAAACCATCCCTGAACTTTTATATTGAATCCATGTAAGCATGGCCCTTACCTATCATCACATAGTTTATACAGTTGCAGAATGTTCGGATATTATCAATAAAGCAACGCCTGTCTCTGTTTGCACTCAGATTTTCTTTTATTTGTTTATTCTGTAATCGTGTATTTATTTTATTTGTTTATTCTGTTATCGCGTATAACAAAAAAACTGTTAAAAAAAAACAAACATTGAATGCGTTTAATGTGATATATTAGAAGTAAGTTTACAGTGAGTTATAGACATGGTGTTACTGATTCAACCACCTGATGAACACGCCAACGTATTATTTAAGCGGTTACTGCACTAAATTGTCCCAGGATACAATTGCTTATTGTAGAGGTTCAGATTGACCATCGGAAATTCTAGGAAACTTAAGTCGCAAATCAAAAAGAACCCTTTCACGTATCAGTTTATAGTGAAAATAAGCGTTTACAATGAAGGATGTTTATATAGATAGCATCATGGATAACGCAAATCATATGGTAGGAGTGTTACATCACAGGCTATAAATACTGATAACATGCAGTACACAGAACATGCAGTATTCAGATCATGCAGTACAGATAACACGCAGTACTCTGGAGATGCAATACTAAGAACATGCAGTACCAAGAACATGCATTTCTACCGAGCATGCAGTACCCAGGATATGCCGTTCTCGGAAATGTATCACTCTGAACATGCAGTACATAGAACATGCAGTAGACAGAGCATTTAGTTAAGTGAACATGCCGTGCTCAGAACGTACAGTTAAAAGAACATGCCGTACACATGGCATGAAGTACTTAGAACATGCAGTACTCAGAAAATGCAGTACACAGAGCATACTGTACTCAGAACATGCAGCACTCAGAACATGTAGTACTCAGAACATGCAGTACTCAGAACATGCAGTACACAGAGCATACTGTACTCAGAACATGCAGCACTCAGAACATGTAGTACTCAGAACATGCAGACGTACCCAGAACATAAAGTACACAGGACATGCACATACAGGACACGCAATACTCAGAACATGCAGCACACAGAGCATGCATTTTGAACATGCCGTACTCAGAACATGCAGTAATAAAAACACGCAGTACTCAGATCACGCAGACGTACCCCACTCCCCCTAAAACATTGTTAAGGCGCCAAAGTTCAAATAATATTGTCCATTGGTGCCAACATTTCACAAAAACATTTAAACCACTGGGAGTGTGCAATATAGAAGCCTACATACCGCTTGAAACTTCATCAATACGTAAATGAAATTTGATGATGTTACTGTTAGGTTCAACAACCCACGAAACAGCCAGTGCATAGAGCATACATGATTAAAGAGGCACGATAAAATGCAAACATCATTTCAATATTGGATAAATACCACACGTTTCAAATGCTGCATTCACGAGTGTCGCCATTAACAATACAAAACTTTTAGTACTATTGTGGCTTTGGACTAATTTGACGACAACGCGGACAATTGAAATTCGCATTTCTGAACAGATATACTTTGATTTTTATTGTAATTTTGGGGATTTACCGCCTAAAGTGTTTCGTATCTTCTGAACAGACCAGACTAATTCACGAATGCCTGACTGGTACCTTGCTCAGCGGAAGACTGGTATCTTGCTTCAATTCAGTTTACCATTGTGGATCTAATCTTGAATTGTGACAACGTGGAAGTTAAGTACTGACATTTTTGGTTATTTGTTATTATCAAAGCCACAAAGAACACTGCACAGAAAACAAACAGTATCGGTTTAATTTGGACGGTGAATCACGGTTTGTATCCGCGCTAACATTAATTTTTTGTATTTATTAATATAAAACTGCCCCTTATTGGAAACTACGAAGATCTTTACTGACACTGATCTCCTAGGTTTCAGGGAACGTTAGAATAGAACATTACATTACACCTAAAATATCGTTTGTGACTTGTGAAATAATGATAAAAACTAGACCAGAAAATACTACCCTCATATGCACTCCAGACTTCTAAATGCGTATTTAAGATAGTATCATGAAGTTTAAGTTCACATAACATAGTTTAAAGAAAAACAATGTTATTTGAGTAAAATAAGCCGTCTGCTCCGAGCAAAATGCAATCAAGATGACCAAGCCATATGTAGGTCTAGCAATTACCGGACAGCTCAAATCAGTTGAGTGAATACGTTACACCCTAAGTCAGTCATCTTGTTAGGCGGTAGACTCACAAATTTGTCCAGTTAAGTTTTTTCATTTTCGTTTATACATACCGCTTGAAACCGCATACCAAATAGTGAAATATAAAGACTAAAACTGCGCTCCTGAGTCGGGTAATGCCTGTAGGAACTGTTTTTTCTCCTAATTTGTTATCATGATAGCCAATTATGTTTATTCGTATAATGAAGGGGAATTTGTACTTTTTTAAGACACAACATGCTAACGGATTGATTTTAATCTTCTGGCGTCAAATGTAACACAGGATATTTTTAGAAGAAGCAAAAGCGGTGAGCCGACCAAAGGACGTGTCACAACATAAGGCCATAGCAAACGTACCAACAAAGTGATACAGTTTTATATCTCAGCTCTTTTATGATATCCATGGTGCCATCCTGTCTTGGTCTAGAAACATTTCCAATGGAGGCCAAAGTTTTGAAACTATAAATCCACGTTATTATCAGCTTCCAACTCACGTTTATTACACATTATGACTCGCTTCAAACAAGGACAAAGTACAGGCAGTAGGCCGCATGGCCTGTAACAGAAACAGCCACAGCTTGAGCCTCTAAATGTAAATAAAGACTTCCGCCAATCGTTATCGTGATAGGTGACTGTGAGGTAAAATATTAACTTGAGCGTTGCTTAGTGGAACAATATTAGTGAAAAGTACTTCCAAATGGGTTGCAGCATGGTTCAGTCGGTCATATCACCTTTTCTGACAGCTATAGCGATTAGAGGAATATTTAGACTTTCTTATAAATTAATACGGTATATTACGTTCAAAGGTTCAAGCAGTTCAAGTGAGCTTGAAGCTGTTAATAACGTGCGAATCGACTGCACCACCCAAAAATAATGTCTCTGTGTCTAAATACGGCTTATCCCTCATGAAGGAGTTCATGGCGTCTGGATAAAAGGTCAAATGAACTTCCTGTAACACAATGCTTATGATGTTAAAGCTCTATTTACGGAAAGGGTCGATTTCCCTCACATTTAAAATGATCAGTAGCGTTAGTTTAGCCTTTAACAGACATATACGTTATTAAAGCCCACTCTTGTGGGATTTTATTATTATGGATAATCTATATACTCGTTGGTAAATTAAAAAATTTGCTATTTTATTGTAATACTGCTAAAGGACATAAGTTCATTACAATTCGATAAAGCTGTTGTGCAAAGGTTAAGTCTGATGTACAATTTAAAACGTAGCCCCACGCCAATGTACTCTACCGTAGTCTTGTCCAGTGGAATTGTGGTATTATCCCATACTCTTGGCGGATCGGATCCACAGCATTGCTTTGATAAAGAATGAATACGTCATAACAGTATGAAAATTAATCCGGATCTAACTTTTTGTGTAATTTAAAACAAAACTATGACCGTTGGCCAAAACAAATATCAAATGGTCTCTCTTTTTTGCGTTTAGAATTTTGAAAATTGTAAGGGTAAATAAAGGTGTAAGAGAGATCCATATTCGATTGTGTAGATAGAAACTCGTAAACACCTTTGTGGTTTATATTTCTCTGTACTGGGCAATGCAATTCACATTTGCTTAGATAAGCGTTTGAATACTGATAAATTCCAATACTGGATTCCCGAACCCATTTAAGAAGATAAATATATCCAAACTACCAATATGTCCACAAGAGTCACGAAAATATAATAAATCATGTAAAGTCATTGCGTCTTGATTCTAATAAACTGGATATCATAGGTTAATAAAAAATGTTTTACTATATGAATATTAGTAAGATGCGTGCATTCCATAGTTTGTCTTTTTTTGCTTTATGACTTTCGGTCCAAATGGTGTAAGAAATCTATTTATCTATACGTACTATTACTCCGATTTTCTTAAATAATCAGATATTTGATGGTTTATATCTTTAAACTATCCGATACATGATGAGTTCGACAATCTAAAAGTACACATGGTGAGATGGGTATTTTTATTTATTTATTTTTATTTTTTTCAAATTATCTTGACGAAAATTCATGTGAGCTAATCCATCAAGCTCCCAAGCAGAGAGTTAAGAATGAGGCGGAACACGTCTTGGCATTTCACCTCTTAACTCGACCTAGATCTCTTGCGGAATGTTTTGGCGAACGCCTCTTTTCTGACTGTACTGCTATTCACAGAGTCTCAGAAGGTGGTTGGAAAGCGCTATGGGCATCACGTTTACCCTAATGAACAGTTTGGTAAACAAATGGTTGGTATGGTTTTCAAAGTGTCAGACAAACGAAGCTGTCCAGTCCTTGGGTGTATCTCATGAGGTTATTCCCTGGGCGATAAGTTACTTATATTACTGCCAGGAGGTTTAACATACCAACATACCGACCAAAGTGTCATCGAGTTCATTTCTTCCCATGTATATCATAGGAAAAAGTAAAAGTATACAATTCTAAGCAACAGAGTGTTCTGATATGTATACTATATCGACTGCTTTATACCACTGGTTGAAAATTGGAGATTGTTACACTTTTAACTTATCATTTACTGCCAGAACAGCCTTAAAATTAATCCGGATCAAACCTTTTATGTTTATTTGTTTTGTTTTTTTAACTATAACCGTTGGTTATATAATAAAATAGTCTTATGGCAAATATTGGTATAACTGGAGATAGGATCATCGACAAGGTCATGTCAATCGATCGGCCATTGAGGATGAAATAAATAAAACAACAGCTATAGGGGCGATAATGAAATAATTTTTTTATTAGTCGTTAATAGAATGCAAGTAATAACAGATTTTTTTTTATTTATGAAAGACCCATTGGAAATCAAACCTGTGCGACAATAGTCATATTCTACCACATTAAAGTGTGCAGAATAAGAAGTGAACCTAGTCGATAATGACATAGTACATCACCCAGATGACAAACGCAATGTACATTGGTGTTTTATCGGTTTGACCAAAAGAGGCAATAGCACCAGTTAATCCTCAGCATGTAAAATATTCAACAACTAAAACATACAGAGCGGAATGCTTACATGCTTTATTTGTACCTTCAATTCCAGTCTCGCTTATTTCACGTAATGTTCTCTCAGTGTGTCTGGTTGTGCCACCAATATGGAATGAGATCATGTTTTACAATCGCAAAAGTTCACACATATTTATAAGTATCCGGTGTTGTTCAGTTATAGTAATCACACTATTGTGGGAGAGTGTTTTGGAAACGTCCGACTACACAAAGTCATTCTATTTTGTGTGCTCTCCAAAATTTCCCTTGATATAAGTTTGCGTTTACAACTCAACAAGTGACCAAAGTAGTGTCACTCGTAAAACATCAGAATGCATATATTTCTAGACATTATTGGACAGGGACTTCTTCTTTTTAACGAAACTCTATTCTGTTATTTCGCAACCATGAATAGTTCGTGAGGGATATACATTTCATTTCAGCGAAAATTTAAAATACAAAAAGCCAATACCGACAACACATTGCTTTTAAGTTTAGTTCTCTCTTCCTTTGATTCGCTTCCCCCACTGACAACGTCTGTAAAAATGTTTTTTTTAAATCAATAGATTTGTTCAGCATTGTGAAAGAGACATTTTGTACAGGTAATTACAGGACGGTATAGGCCCCGATTTAGTCACTAAAGGTTATTTGTCAAATTAGATGTGGGGACGTTTTCAGTTTGTTTTCTTAATGATATGTTTGGCCTTTAAAATTACTTTGTATTCGCATTATTCGGTGATCTCTGATCTATGTCTTGAACAAGAATCTGATGTACCATAAATAATCCTACCCTAAACGATCTGTGAAATATCATTGGTGATATAAAGCATAACCAAAGGAAAGTCTGGATGAGCGACTTTTGGTGTTTTTTAAATTTGACAGGCCTATAAATGTATGCTTTGATATTAAATGTCATAACACTTCGTTTACTCCTGCATTTCTCCCAGACAACTGGTATCCCTTACTAACTAATTTATTTACTTACTTACTTACTTACGCAATACGTACTTATTTATTTACTTATTTATTCACTAACTCACAAACACTTACACGCCCACACACTCACTTACTTACTTAAGTATGTATTTATCAATTTATCAATAATAAATCGCTGTCTCACGTATTTACAACACTGTGTCTCGACAATTGCCCTTGGTGATGTTTGAGTATTGTCGATATAAATAGCCCGGATTTGGACCAGATAAATAGCCCAAGTCCTTTCAGTTAGGAAACTTAATATGTCATAGCTGGGTTTAAGTCTTAACATATGTAACGGCCCTTAGGCTATCAGTAATCCGGTTAGCCCGATTGGGGTAACAACCGAAACCAGTAACTCAACGATCCAATATAAACTAAATTTCTATATGAGATGGCACTGGTGTCATTAAAATAGCCAAATAATCGATGTCATTTTTCTAACTTATTTTTAATTGACGGTATTGTCGAATCTTCTCTCCTGACTTCAAGTTTAAGAAATCTACGAAGGCTTAATGCAATCTAAAGCTTCCGCTGTCAAAATCCGATTTTAACCGAAATGTTATACAACATAAAGCAAAACACGAATGTAAACTTATGGTATGCGTTTGATTCGTAAGTTCGATTCCAATAGAAGAGAAACGTTCAAGTACAAAACATGTTTATAAAGAGGTTATGCTTGATTGCATTGCGCATTCAAAAATCTTGTTCTGAAATCCATAGATAAAAAATCTTCGATATAAAACCTTTGCTTAAATTCAAATGTTGTTCTAAAACATTACATTACTTAACTCTATTCGCTTCTAATTTAATACGCGACAGTCGGCAGAATGAGAAAAAAAAGCATGAATTAAATCCAGCACCAAATCACCAGTAGACAATGATGGCCCCCATGTTTAGGCCTTTCGCTGAGCTAAGCGGATAATTTGTAACCACTCGCCCTGGTCACTCAGTTTCCTAACTTACGATTGCTCGGAGACCATTTATGTAACTAATAAAGTCGCAGCTACGCAAGCGCATAGCCAATATTTCCGTTTTATGGGGCTTTTACTAGGAATGATTGTTTTCTACTTTGATGATAGTGTTCTATTCACTGAATACGTCAAGTCGTTGCCATTTTGTTGCTGGTACGTTATGAATGGGTCTGTAAAATAAACTGTCAAAAAGAAACCTCACACTCGTTTGGATGTCGATAAGTTGAACATACCAGAGAAGTGGTTTTAAATAATGATTAAATTCCATGTTGTATCCATTTAGGACGGTGTACCATGAAAATCATTTTCATAATGTAACCAGTTCCACCAGAAATGCTACGGAAATGTAAGAGAGAAAAAATGGTAAGTTACAACTTAATGAAAGCATGTAAATAGCGCGTATGCCCTCCATGACGGTTCACAACTGCGACGCAACTTGGATTGAATGGTGCGTCTCAACACAGCCTGGGGGATGCGTCGCCATAATTGAACCAACATGGCACCAAGTTCCTGCAAATTCTGTGGAGGGTTCCTTACTTGACGAAGTCTTCTACCCAACAAATCCCATACATGTTCTATGGGATTAAGGTCGGGAGACCTTGAGGGCCACTCCATGACTCTGATGCCAGCATTCCTAAGAAAATTTCGCGTTAAATTGGCCATATGAGGCATGCCATTATCGTGTTGGAATGTCAGACCTGGGCCATGAGCGGCCAAGAATGGCAAAAACTCTTGAATGAGCACTTCATCTCTGTATCCTGCAGAAGTTAGGTTTTCTTGAACGACCATCAGTCAGAAACAGGTAGAACCATTAAAGGCACCCCAAACCATTACACTATCGCCCCCAAAACGGTCCACTTCCTGCACACAACACTGGGCGTTCCGTTCACCGCGTCTTCTCCAAACTCTTAACTCTCCCACCAGCGAAGTGCAAAGTGAATCTGAATTCGTCACTAAAAACGCCCCTATTCCAATCACGCTGAGTCCATCTCAGATGTCGTTGTGCCCAGAGAAGCCGTCGACATCAGTGTAACTGGGTTAAAATTGGTCCATGATATGGCCTGTGTGCATAGAGACGAACAGTGCGCAGGCGATTAGTATGGTTTGGGCAGTCGCACGACCTCTAAACAATTCATTCCTAGTGGACGTTGCAGTGAGAAATCGATTACGCAAATGACATAAAACCTGTTTACGGTCTTCTACTGTGCTAACGTGGGCTCAATTGCACGTGTCTTATTAGGTCACATGACTAGGAACACAAGGAAACATGCTTTATCCTTGATGTATGATCGCATGAACTGCATGTTGTGCATGTCTGAGTGGCTGTGTGCCATGATGTCTTTGACAACGCATTTACCTCTAATAATAATAATATCTCTTGTATTTAGTTTCAAGAAAACATTTAGAAATTAATGAGTGTGAAGTTTCTTTTTTGACTGAGTATATTAGTTTAAAAAACAACATTTATAAAGTACGGTTTTAAACGCCAATTCATGGAAGAAAGCTTTTGACCTTAATGAATTAACATGGCCATCGTATTTAAATGTTACGCATTAGGTTGGTCTTTGCTGCCTGTTTAGATTCATACCTTTAATGGGTGTGTTTGACTGTATCTTCCCCAGACTGATGATTTCCCCGATGGCCACCTCACAGTCGCACGTGTTACAGCCCTCGTCGTCTCGCTTATATACAGCACACACAGGTAGATAAAAGGGACACGGATTCGGCCGACAGGGACCGCCTGCAGTAGGTATTTAGCATTCTTTAATAATCCATTGTAACTTACGGAAGTACGGTTTGTGAAAAAAAAAAAGATATAGAACAACTTTATTCGATATACAATATCAGCAATTCATGAATGTTGCATGCTACATCATGTATTCCAATTAAATCAACTAGTATTTAAATTTCATATTGTAATGTTATGTTGTGTTATTATTTGCGAAAAGAGTTTACCTGAAGGCGATGCATCCTGATGATGTGAGTTGGCATCTAGCGGTACTTGACAGTCACATGTATCACAGCCGTTCTCATCTCTACCATACACTAAACAGGCTGCTTGGTTGAACAGGCACAGTGGAGGCTTACACTGGGCTTTGGCAACACTGCCACCTACAACAATATCACAGACAAAGATGTCCTTGAGCCTATATTATATGCTCATTAATAACGGGACTTTAAAGTTTTGCCCTTACTGAGTTAGTATATGTAGAAAATATTCGAAATGGGGGAGACAAGATCAAACTGAAAATATGTATCTCAAAGAAACAGAAATTTACCAATGAACACGCCCTCAAATCAGAATGAGAGTTACAAGTTCGCCTTAACAAGTAGTTCCTTTAGATTTTTGTTTCTATGGTATGCTATAATGAGGGGTTTGTGAGAGAGTGGTAGACAGTTTATGTACAAGATTTGACATTTCTGTACAAGGAGACCAGCAAACCGGGTGCTGCGTCGGTCATATTGGCATTCAAAGGATACTAGGTCTGTTTTAGACCCGCCACCGCAGTGGATACAACGCTTGGAGAATTTTAATCCAATAGGATTGTCATTCTAAACTTTCTGTTTGATTTCCTCTTTAGAGACTTGAATTAGATTTTAGCTTTTTTCAGATGGAATGATTTCAAATTGATGGCGAATGAACTTTGTTCAATTATTTGAGACAGGAGTTGTGGCCTAATGGATCATTGACTCTAATCCGAGGAGGATTTTTGGGTTTCACCAACATATTTTTTCATTCTTTTCTTACAAGTTATGAGGTATACTACATTTTCTGAATCTTAATACAAACTGTCTACCAAATAATACAGATTTATCGTTTGCTGCACAACAAAGAAGACTTTATCTCCCTAATAATTGATAGTAAAATATGTGTTTGTTTTGAAATGTATACATAAGTTGTGTAACGATTTAAATGTGGTACATGGCATACATTGCAACTGACGACGGTATAGGGCTGATCTAGGACAGTTAGGAAATATATAAATATCTACAGAGATGTTGGTTTTGGCGAAAAACAGAAGAATCCAAGATTTATTTTCTTAACATTGTCAATAATGTCCAAAAGATATTTTCTTCGAAAAAGGGATTCAATGCAAAATATTCCCAAATTTAGCCAGAAAAAGGTTGTAAGCAGAATTTCCAAGAGTAAAATAAGGGTTCAAAGAGGAGAACACAAAGGTTCCAAAAAGATAACATAAAGTTTCCAAAAAGATAGCACAAAGTTTCCAAAAACATAACACAAAGTTTCCAAACAGAGAACACAAAGTTTCCAAACAGAGAACACAAAGTTTCCGACGAAAGTTCCAAGAGGAGAACACAAAGGTTCAAAGAGAAAAGCACAAAGATGAGAAGACAATGGTTCCAAAAAGATAACACAAACTTTCCAAAAAGAGAACCAAAGTTTCCCACAGGACAACACAAAGGTTTCAATAGAAGAGCACAAAGATTCAAACAGGATAACACAGACTCACCAAGAAGGGAATACAAAGTTTCCAACAGAAGAACACTACGATTCAAAGAAGATACATGTAGCTCGAGTTCCCAGAAGGGGAATACAAAGTAACCAAGAGGAGAACACAAAGTTACAAAGAGAAGAACACAAAGTTACCAAGTGGAAAATACAAAGTTACCAAGAGAAGAACACAAAGTTACCAAGTGAAGAATACAAAGTTACCAAGAGGAGAACACAAAGTTACCAAGTGGAGAACACAAAGTTACCAAGTGGAAAATACAAAGTTACCAAGAGAAGAACACAAAGTTACCAAGTGGAGAATACAAAGTTACCAAGTGGAGAATACAAAGTTACCAAGAGAGGAACACAAAGTTACCAAGAGGAGAACACAAAGTTACCAAGAGGAGAATGCAAAGTTACCAAGAGGAGAATACAAAGTAACCAAGAGGGGAACACAAAGTTTCCAAAAAGATAACACAAAGTTTTCAAAAAGATAACACAAAGGTTGCAAAAAGATAACACAAAGTTTCCAAAAAGATAACACAAAGTTTCCAAACAGAGAACACAAAGTTTCTGACAGGAGAACTCGAAAGTTCAAATAGGAGAACACAAAGGTTCAAAGAGGAAAACACAAAGAGGAGAACACAAAAGTGCCAAAACGATAATACAAAGTTTTCAAAAAGAGAATGCAAAGTTTACCAAGAAGGGAATACAAAGTTTCAAACAGAAGAACACAAAGGTTCAAAGAGGATACATGTAGCTCAAGTTTCCAGAAGGCGAATACAAAGTAACCAAGAGGAAAACACAAAGTTACCAAGAGAAGATCACACAGTTACCAAGAGGAGAACACAAAGTTTCCAAGAGGATAACACAAAGTTACCAAGTGGAGAACACAAAGTTACCAAGTGGAGAACACAAAGTTACGAAGTGGAGAACACAAAGTTACCAAGAGGAGAACACAAAGTTACCAAGAGGAGAACACAAAGTTACAAAGAGGAGAACACAAAGTTACCAAGTGAGAACACAAAATTACCAAGAGAATATCACAAAGATACCAAGAGGAGAACAAAAAGTTACCAAGTGGAGAATACAAAGTTACCAAGAGGAGAACACAAAGTTACCAAGAGGAGAACACAAAGTTACCAAGTGGAGAACACAAAGTTACCAAGTGAGAACACAAAATTACCAAGAGAATATCACAAAGATACCAAGAGGAGAACAAAAA
>JAVFBW010121374.1:0-14836 GCA_034783835.1 Mopalia ciliata
ACAGAAAATAGACCTCTGCAATCTTAGACCTCTGCCGCTTTATGAATAAAATATCCTAACCAAATCTGGCCGTAACACCTTCCGATTCATAATTGTAATCCCTTCCGATTCATTAATTGTAATGCCTCCCGGTTCGTTAATCGTTATGCCTTCCAATTGATTAATTGTAATCCCGTGTGATTCATAAATTGCAATGACTTTCGATGCATTAATTGTAATCCCTTCTGATTTGTTAATTTTAATGCCTTCCGATTCATTAATTGTAACGCCTTCTGGTTAATAAGTTGTAATGCATTCGGATTCATGACGAGTTTATATTAATGCTAATTTGGTATAAACTGGTCATAAATGGTATCAAAACCAACCTGTCCTCTTATAATCTGTGCAAGGCCTTGCTTTATTTTTTAGCTTGTTTGATTGGGCCGTACTTGAAATTTACTCATATGATTGCAGGCAGGACCGCATTAAGACCCATAGAGGCTGTAAGCAATTAAAAGATTTGGGTGCCTCCATGCATATGTAGTTGCTTAATCATTAAATAAAATTGTATTTTTTCTTTTAATGAAATAAAAGTAATTTGTGATTTGCCGGGAGAAGCATGTAACTGTGAGTCGAATGACCTGTGGATTTCTGCTTAACCTTATGTTACCGAGCGTACCGTTTGACTTGATAAGTTCGTCACGTGAAATGTGACGCCATTTTCATATTGGTAACGAATAGTTTTGGGGGGTAAGATTAGGATTAGGTTTCGGTTTGCTTGAGCTATAAACTTCTCCTCTCGGTTTCAGATCCCTGCCAGCCGTCTAATCACAGAATTTTAAGTGAAGAATGGCGGAGCGTGGAGAATGCCCTCAAATCAGCCAATGAGAGTCATTGTGACAACACAATCCCTACAGGCTGGTTCAGGATGATGATTGGTGGAAAAAGCGCCATCATGCCTACAGAGTGTGTAGAGGTAAGGCTAAAACAAAACTCGTAATATAAGAAATTAATATCACTTCCCAGGTCACAATTTTAATCTCTTTCAAAATAATTCGATATCACTTTTGGTGCAATGATTTTTCTACAAATATAATATACCTTTCGTGATGGGAATTGAACTTATTTCAGAACATCTGTCAGTAGGCCTATACATGTGAGTTTTTAGTGTTTTTTTTAAATTTTCATGGATTTATACCATAAGACAGTAAAACAAAAAGTCGTGACGGGAACTTAAATGGCACGGTTAACTGCCCTTGGTTGGAGCCAATAAGTTCCGGAAGTATTGTATAAGTCCTGCATGCTATCTCACAGCTTGGCGAGAATGTTTATTTTGTGCAGTCTTTACTTGAAAACTGACTAGCAATTTCAATTGTCTCTAGGTTGAACATTGTGGTACCTTGGCGCCATTGTGGTTGTCAATGGAGGATAACAGTCCACTTCCGGTTGGGATAGAACGCATGGGCAAAGCATGCGCAACCTGGCGACGCAGAGATTCAACACAGTGTTGTTTGTTCAGTAAACCGGTAACTGTGCGGAATTGTGGGAAATTTGTGATTTATAAACTTAGACCCCCGCCAGGGTGCGATATGGCATATTGTTCTAAAGGTAAGTTCTGATACAAACGATCATTAGCTACGTGGAAAGTTCAGTCTGAATGTAAATGTCCTCTGAATGTGGAAAGCAGTGCCCACAGAGAGTTTCCCGTTGTCGTTGTGCTCTTAAAGCTAAAGGGGGCAACCCCACATCGGAAAAGTTGCAAGGTCTTTGTATTGTGTCTTGTGGTTCTCTTGTTTTGTCTTTACTTGCTGTTGTTGACAATGAGGTTGGTTTCATTTACTTTTCTGGAAGTTGATTGGGTTGGTTGGGGGAGCTTCATGTTGCCCTAGTTCTCTCAAAGCTAGAGAGCAATTCTGTTTTGGGTCATGGTTCACTTGTCATGGCTTTACATTGAATTTGGTTTCCTCCACCCTTGGACTAATATTGAAAGTTTATCTTTTTATTTGTGCTAACACCTTCTTAGTTTAAACTAATTCTACAGGTACTTCAGTTTAAAGGTATAAACCCTTCCAGGAATCGAACCCTCGACCTTCAGAGTTCGTCATCTTTTACCCTTTGGCTGAGTGGTCTAGGTTACCGCCATTTAGTGCTGGCGGTTTAGAGTCTAGCTCTAACTGTTGTGGGTTCGATTCCCGAATGTGTTTCAACCGGCAATATTTTGGAAGTCGAATCTCTTCAAACTAAGATAGTTTTATCCCAAAATAATAATAAAAAAATGCCGACAACATGTAGAAATATTGTTGTTAACTGTCGTTTTACATGTGATTCCCTCTCCAGAAATTGGTATCACCCAGAGTCCATCTGATTCTAAACAGATAGAGTGTGAAGATGGAGAAATATTCAACCTAGCAAAAAATATTTGTCAAAAAGAAAGCGAAAAAGACAACAGAGGTAATTTAAGTTTAACTTTGACGAAAAGCTACTAATTTCTAGGCTTTTTTTTTTTGTTTGTTTTTTTTTGTAATTCTCATTTTGACATTTTGCTGGGGAACAGCGATGATAAAATGATTGGTCACTCTTGACTTTCCATTGCTAACTGATAATACAAACTATTCATTAACAGAAATGCTAGTGAATACGATGTTAATTAACCACTCAAATATTTACTGTGAGCCTCGTGGCCTCAATAAGTGGCGGTTACATGGTGTCAAAACTGTCGAGATTCGTTGACTATAGTAACTTCACAATATATTAATGTGTTTGCCGTCATTTAAGCGCTCGAATGTGCTGACGTCAGAGTTAAATAACTTCCCTTTCTACCTTTATGAAAAACTACAATTAAAACAGTTGAATCATTGATGTTCTACTAGACTCTTAGAAAATGAAACTTGAGCAGGAAGAAGAAAAAAAAAATAATAATAAAGCCTCATTATATAGCCTGTACTCAGCAGTCATGACCAATGACCTTCTGAGTGTTTGACTAGCGTTCAAAATCCCCGTTTAGAGATGATTTGGTAACTGACTTACTATACAATTTACTAATATTTTAGAAACATGCAATAGTAACAACCACAAAAACACTGTCTATCAATAATTGATCCATAATTATCATTTTCTTTTTTTTAGTTGGTCAAGCGGTTATCCCTACTATAGCATTACCTTCTTTGCACCCAGTTGCCACAAAGGGGTCCGTTTACATAAATTGCACAGCTGAAGTTTTTTCTGGAAGCTCAACAGAGAGTCGATATAAAATCTACTGGTATACCAAATCTCGTAAGCGATTAAATTTGATACTGGAGGAAGACAATGGTGAACCGACGGCATTGTTGGAAATTGGAAGTGCAGTCCAGATAGGAGAAACTGTAAGCTATTCTTGATTCTATGACTATAACTATTTGTTAAACTTAAACCACAACTTCCAAAGCAGTGAGTTTTCGTGTAGTGCATTGTTCGCCATCATCAGTTGCTGTTACATTGGTCGCCATCATCAGTTGCTGTTACATTGGTCGCCATCATCAGCTGCTGTTACATTGGTCGCCATCATCAGCTGCTGTTACATTGGTCGCCATCATCAGTTGCTGTTATATTGGTCGCCATCATCAGTTGCTGTTACATTGATCGCCATCATCAGCTGCTGTTACATTGGTGGCCATCATAAGTTGCTGTTACATTGGTCGTCATCATCAGTTTCTGTTACATTGGTCGCCATCATCAGTTGTTGTTACTCTGGTCACCGTCATCAGTTGCTGTTAGATTGGTCGCCATCTTCAGTTGCTTTTACACTGGTCGCCATAATCAGTTGCTGTTATATTGGTCGCCATTATCAGTTGCTGTTACACTGGTCGCCATCATCAGTTGTTGATTTTATAACAGTATCAGTTGTAACATTGTCGGTATTTTAGAACAGTATCTGTTGTTGTTGCATTGTCATTAATTTATTACAGTATAAGTTGGAAGACCCAACCTGTTTGTCATTTGATTGTGGTACCGGTATTAACCCGCACTCAAGATCCAGAAAATTAAATTAGGAGTAAATATATATTTTGTCTACAGGTGGTTTGTGCTATAGAACCCTTCTCACCAGGTGGAGAAAGTGGAGTCAAGTCTTTCAGTGATGAATATTTCATGGGGATAAAGGTAATACTTGCACGTTTTCTGCTTATATGGACCTGTTGTTTAATTGAGGTTGAACGCCATGCATAAGGGTATTTCGCTTACATGACGTTGGTGTATTATAAAAGTAAAACACCTTTGTCTTACAACAACCATGGAAAGGACGCTTTACTGTGTTGTACAATTAATATTCCCCCTGTGCTAAGTAAATGCAGAATTGCAGCTTACTTGTAAATTTAGTCTGATAATATGTGCGATCCCTTCTTAGCTAACCAGGAATTTTATTCAGACCTTACTCTACATTATAACCTTTGGTGTGCAGAGGAACATTCTCCAGAATCTACAGCAACTTTATTGATTGGATGCTTGGGATTTTGCTGGCATCCAATCAGATGGTGTAAAATAAGTCTCATCCAGTGACAGAATTGCAGCGATTGTCAATAACAGAAGTTTCTGGTAAGTTGTTAGCATAGAAATGATATGGTTGGATGTCACTGTAAAAGAGGGAGTTAGCCTGAACCCTGATTAATTTATTCGTCTCGGTCTGCCAGGGGTTGTAATGTAGAGTAGCTCGGGAATAACTCTTATTGACTAGGACTCCTTCAGGAGTTAGGTGCACGATTGGCTTTTCTCATACCTTCACATAGTAGTGCACCTGAATGTCCTTCAGCCAGTGACTCAAAATATCGGCTACCTATAATCTCGCCAGTTAGAGCTAAAATAGCCAACTTACGTGTTTTGTGTCACAGTGGGGATAATAATAGGGTTTAAGGAAGTATTTAAGTTGATGTTACTTATACGGCATGTGAGCCAGTAAGCAAACAATTAATCAATCAACCAACCTACCAACCAACTAACCACCAAAGAATCAACAAATCAACCAACTAATCAATCAATCAGTGAAACACCAAACCAATCGACCAGCCAAAGACTCAATCAATCAATCAATCAATCAATCATTCAATCAATCAATCAATCAATCAATCAATCAATCAATCAATCGTCGATTTGAAACTCCAATGTGATTGATTGTTTTTCTTTTGACTAGTTAAAACCATCATATTCAAAACAAATGTCTTATGTTGTTGTTGTTGTTATTTCCCTCAGGTGCCAGATAGTGATGTTAAGTTATTTGAGGATCGGGTAAATATACTACGATTCACCACAACTGTACCGGTTATATGTGACCGACTGAGAAAACATTGTCACATGACCTTATACATAGAGAATAAAGGTGAGTATTTCCATACTCGTATTTCTCTGATTTTGTGAGGCCCGGGCCGTGACTAAGTGTTTAACAGTCATCCCATTAGCTCCACTTCCATGTAAAGTTCACGGAACGTGTCTGTCTGTTGACCATCACTGGTATATATATATATATATACACGATGTGATTCCTGTTAACCCATGCGTGGTTTTTCCTTGGTCCCCTCCCGATTTCCAACCGTATTTAGGCAGTGTGAAATGAACAATCTGTTATTCGTTGGGAAGCCCATGATATCAGACTCAAAACTCAACAAGCAGTTTTATTGCTTATACCAAATCGCTGAAGGCTATTCGGCATCTTAATTTTGACCTTAACCAATCATCGACGGATATTCTATTGTCTTCCTTCACGTGTGAAGGACTGTAATGGCTGGTTCTTTTCTCAATATCTCATATAATAAAACAATACTTTTAATTTGGCTTATATTGAATAATACAAACCCCAGGCGATAGCATGATGAGGCCTAGGGTATCGTACATTCAGGTTTCAGGAAGGGGCCCACTAATCACTTCAATAGGACCCTTCATGAAAATAAGGGGGGCGGTGGGATTTTTCTTTTCCCCTGGGGAGCAACAATTGTGATGGCAGACGTGATTGAGTAAATATTATTTGTATTTGTTATTACGACCAATAGTTACCCAACAAATGGAGATGATGACTGACCCGAATGCAGCATAATTAATTGTAGTGGGTCATGTGACACGCCCGCCATGTTTAATTAGAATCTATTGAATTCAGAACGCAGACTGAGCGGTGGCATGCAATGATCACATTTGGGTGGCGACTAAACAATTATGAGATAAATTGTTTGTTTTTTCCTCAGCTGGAAGAAACGATGCTCCAGTCACGATGTCTGAGTGTGATCTAAAGTTCCGACCAGCCATTTGTAACGGCACGGATTGTGGACACGTGGAACTGAGAATAAAACCGACACAGGATTATACCAATAATTATGCTAGAATAGTGACTCTTGGAGGAGTTATTGAGTCCTTGTCTCTGCGCATGTGGAACGGATACAAAATACCGGAAGTTAAGGTGACGGCTTTGGTGATCTTTGTTACATATTGGAGTCTGTTTTCATTTTTTGGCCACAGTGTTATAGCGTAACGTAATGAGCAGATTGAAAGATCTGAGTGTAGCGAAACAATACGAATTTTATTATGTCTCATCATAATATAAAATAATTTCGTGCTGATTAGTTGAAACCACTGCTCATAGCTATCACGTGCCTCAATATTACAAAACAGGATATTTAATTCTGACTTAAAGAGACAAGTTTTGTATGATTCAAACCAAAGGAAAAGTCAAAATGCACCTTTGTGATTGATTTTTAATCGCAAGATGCAAGGCTTTTGGATTGAACTTCTTTTCTGTCAATTGTCTTGAAATTGTGTCTTTCAAATCGTTCATTTTGTCAATAAAACTCTCTGTTATTCGATTACTATTTTGATGTTTTCAACAAATTTATTTTGTTTTATTATTTCAAGTTAAGAGTTCATAACGTTCCGATGGGCGAATGTTACTCCTTTACGGACCCTCATATGATAACCTTTGATAAAAGGTAAGTTGGACCATTATCAAGGTATCTACTAAATACAAGGTTTTCCCCAGGTTTCTCATATATTCAAGTAAGGCAGAGTAAGGCATGGACAACCGGTTGTAAGTGAAAGTGAAAGTAAGCTGTTAAACTCCAGCCAACCCACCCATCATCCAGCCAACCCACCAACCATTTTCCTCGTGTAAAACTAAGTTCGTTTGTTTTATTGGAGTTGTACAGCATAATTAAAGTCACTCATATGACGGCCTTCCAGCCTTATAGGCGAAGAGAATTATCATTTGACGCCACTGGCAACAAACAGAGACAAGACATGACAAAGACAGGACAATCACACGACCTAATACAAAGACATCAAACTTACCAGCTTCATGTTTTTCTATTAGCTCTGAGAATACTAGGACAAAAGGGTGTAAAAACAAAAATATAAAAAAATACGTTGTGAGCATTTGGCCTTAAGTTCTGGAATTTAAGCAGTCTTGCAACATGCATTTTATATAAGTGTTATAAATATAGGATTTGGCGGTTAAGTTGCAGTTATGTGTTTGAGTTTAATAAATGATAAATTTTAAAACTGTTTTGAAAGAAATCCAAGAAATAAATTGACCAAAAATGAAAGATTCGTAATCAGAATTGAATTTATCAGATTCTACGTAACTATACGAACTCAGTCACATTACATCGAACACATGAAATTTCAAAACTTAATGTATTAGATAATTTATCATAAATAAATTCTCACAGTAAAAAAATAAATAAATAAAAAAATTTGAAAAAGGGGGAAAAAAAAAGGAAAAAAAAAGGAAATTATGCTTTAAATTTTCTTTTGCAGAAAATATGAGTTGTACAGAAGAGGAACTTTTATTATGTATAAAGATAAGGGCAAAGATTTTGAGGTATGATGTATTTCGCTTTATCCTAAAATTACAGAGGCTTTTATTGTAGATGTGACATAAAATCCACACATTATCATATAAACTCGGTAGTATGTTGTGATTGTGCGAAATTATGCTGTTTTAACTGAATTCAGTTGAAAAGCGCTGTGTATGGAAGCCGATGGTGGCCATCACGCTACCTTGTCTTTTGAAATTGGGAGCGAGTCCGCTTTTGGCTTCCATAGGTATGTCTGTGACAGCAATCCTTTTTCTAAAGGCTAATTTACCATACAAGAATGTAATTAAGCTGAGTTTAAAAACATACATCTTCCTCCTACTCAGTACTTTCAGTAAAATGTTGAAATAATTGAATTGGAAGTACGAGCATAGGTCTGGTGTTTTTATTAGCCTTTATGGGCTATTATACATGTCTTTTATTGGCAACAAATATTCGCAGATTCATACCAGAGTATGGGACTGCCGAAATACCGTTGGCTACTGCAACTGCGGCTGTGTCGTGAGAGACGGAAGTGACGTAATCTCCATAGATATGTGCCATGAGCGGACATTACCCGGAACTGCCGAAGTAAAAGTTTTAAGTCGGAGTCTCAGTGATGGTGCCAAAATTTTAGAAGCAAGAGACGGAAGTGTTATAACAGTAAGTTTTACACCCTTTTCCCTCTTCTTCATTGTATATCATTTACAGTTGTTTCAAATAGTAATATACTATTGAGAATGGAATCAAGCAGTCATATGAACAGTATCCACCCTTAAATCCCTGTAAATGGTCTTCTTTGTCAATTATTTTTTTTCCAATTCTGCAAGTTTGTAGTAAAAATGCAAGAAATAAACCAAGTTAATTGAATTATTTATAGACTGATTGTTGAATTAAGTAATTGACTTACGTTTTCTGCTACATTCCCGAAAGTAACTAAGAAGCCTTGTCGTATTTGTCACCCTAATGTCCGAATGGTAAAAAAGGCAAGCAAAATAAGCTCTGGAAGTAATGTAATCGGTGTCATAGCTCTTTCTAGCCAATGGTGCCAGAATAAAGACCAACATTGACTACTGGGGATTATCTTTGACTATCCGGGTACCTGGGTCAAAGGTCAACAACACACTGGGCCTCTGTGGAACCTTCAACGGAAACCCCGAAGATGATTTCCATGACATCACCGAAGACGTCCTGCGGGGTAACGATGATGACGTCATGGCAACCGAATTTGCCGAGATATGGAGGTTGGTATAAACCTTCAGAGTATTAACCATCCGAAAAGAAGGCAACATTTTTTCCGCTACAATAACTTCAACAACTTATTGTTGGCAGTTGATCAAGGAAGTGCTTTTGTTTCTGCATGGCTTAAATTTTATTTAAATCAACCTCTTAGAATAATTTATTCATTAAAAGTCGAAATTCTTAACCTGCGCCTGAAACAGCAGTTATCATTATGACTACAGAGCTTAGTGATAATGATATTGGACCATGTTATCTGCATTTTGTTTATTATGGGTGTTAAAGTTTCAGGAAGTTTCAGTTTCAGGAAAAGCCTGGAGCGGACCTAATATATGTAGATATATGCACACCAGACACAGTTACTGATGGCACTTTTTCAATGAAACTTTTATCCTGTAATCAACCTAACGAACAATAGCTATTTGTTTTTTGTTGCAGACTTGAAACTGGTGAAAGTTTATTCGAGAAGCTACCTGATGACGACTTCTTTGGGGAAAATGTCGCTAAAACTTCCAAGGAAGATGGGACAAAATGTCGCTGTATTAAAAAGGGGGACAAGCCCTATGCACCTTATACTGACGAATGTTCCGATATCCCCTACCATCCAGAACAATTCGAAATTTTAAAATATGTGGACAAGACTGACGAGTATGCTCCTTCTACTACGAATGGATTTAGCAACGCTATAAATTTCAATGGAATTAGACTGAAAAGGAATGCTGAAAATCAACCACAGAATGATTTTCAAGATGGAGGTGCCGGAAGTGGAGCTGAAGAGTTTGAAGAAGAAAATAATGTGCTTACTGAAGGGGACAGACTATTATCAAATTCAGTGAATTTTTTGCCCTCGACGGAAGACTTTTTGTTAAATACATTGCTAGAGTTTGCAAACTCCGGTTACCGGTTCGACCCGGATCATGCTTCAACCGCAGACGACATTGTGTTTCCAAGATGGCCGACAACTAAAGGTTTAACTGAAAACGAAGCTTATTCTCTATGCTCAGACGTAATCTTAGATTCTGCTGTAGCCTCGTTTTGTGGGTCTGCTCTAAGAGAGACCATAAACGACGCAATTGAAGTTTGTGTGAAAGATATTCAAATAAAAGACGACACGTCAATGATACCCAACGCGGTTTCTCTAGCGGAAAACATGTGCGAGCTAGCTGCTATTGAGAGGTCAGTAACGTTCACAGGAGGTGCGACTGTTGTGACGTGGCCAGGTGGTTTAAGAGACATGTTTAACTGTCCGCAATCGTGTAACGGACAGGGGACTTGTACACCTGATGGCTGTAGTTGTGATACTGGTTTTTGGGGCGCCGACTGTGGTCAAAAAACAGGTATTATTGACATTGTAATAATGCAACAATTAAAAAGTTCATGGTATCAAATCCTAAATACACTAGTCTTTCAACCTTCAGACACAAATTAAGAATTAAGATAACAAAAAGTGACAAATATTAATGAAAACAACAAGATTTTAAAAACAAATGTAGACAGACGATATTCTTGTCATTTATACGGCGAACGCTACAAGGTATTTTCGTTTTTATTTCAAACCATAATATTGTCTTTAAGAGATACACTTAAGAGTAGACCAAATTAAGTTTTTGAAAAGAAAAAAAAGAAAAAATTAGTTTAAAGGCAAGTTGAAAATAAAACCAAATATTTATTTTCAGAGGAGTTTTTACCGGCAGATGGCGCTCAGGCGACGCTTATAGCCAATCTGACAACATGTGACCGGCGCACTGAGGACTGTACTTTTATAGTTGTTCCAATGAACTTGGACACAGCTACCAATGGAAGACCAAAATTCCAGTGCAAGGCAACACCACTTAGGGTAAGAATTTTTGTATGGGTCACCAGGTAATAGAAGAATCATATACCAACCTCTATGGAAATCTGCCCCACGCTACATGCAGGAATATAATGTTTTAGTTCCCGGAATGTTCAAAACATGACGATTGTCCCATCGGGTTCTTTATGAGTCGCTTGGAAAAGCAAAACAAAATATGCAATTCAGTAAACCTATATCGGTAATGAAAATGTTTTAAGAAGTTTCAAAGATGTATCCCAACAATTATATTACCTTAATAAGCACACATATCTTACAGCTTTTTAAAATTTTCCTTCAGTTTTCCAGTGACTCATGGAGACCTTCCGTTTCCGGTATAGCGACCTCTACCAGAATTTTACCCGACGGAGGTGTTCGGTGTACACTTCCGCCAGGGGAGGTAAGGCGAGCCAGAATTGTTGGCCAGGAGAAACCACCGCTACAAGCGTATTCTGTCGAGGTAAGGTGTTTTGCATTCAAATATATTTTGTCAGAATTTAGATTTTTATAACATTTCTATTAAGCAATGCTACGTTTTGCGATGAGATGCATATAGGTTATAGAGGTATCATTTCTTGTGTTTAAATATGCTCTCTAGTTTTGTAATCAAGCTATATCCATTTTAAAATTTGATCTTAAACATTGGGCTATGCTTAAACTACAGCCAAATTCATCAACGCAGCCATGTCTAGGTACTTATATAACTAAACAGAAGAGCTCCACAAATACGACCAGTCAAATATCTTTCTTTTCAAAATTGGTGCCTACGTCAAGAGATATAGAGTTAACTGTTTAAACCTCAAGGCAGTTACAATCGTCTGGTCAATATGGGTATAAATTCGTTATTTTTGCCAACTGCAAATGGAAATGTTGTTACATGTAGTAAAATACATAGAAAGAAAGAGAGCTATTTTTTAAAAAGCATTGGAATGGAGTTGCTAATATTGAACAGGCAACATATAGGCCAGTACTATACCACTGTCTTGCATTTATAATTAAGGGGACTTTATACTAATAGTTGAATATGGTAGCTTAAATCTGCAATACCATGTAATCCTAGATGAGAGTAAAAAGCAATCCCTCTTTTTATTCTCATCTGAGATGAGCACATGGTGAGAGATCACTCTCCTGTTGATGAGATTTGTTAACTTGTTTGTTTTGGGTTTAACGCCTTAATAAAGGTAATTTCACCCATAGACAATTTCCAAGAAAGTCCCAAACAGATAGGCTTCGGTTTTCTCTTAGTCCCGAAAGTACTAATGAGTAACAGGAAGCTCGGCTGGCCCTGTCATTGAACGTCTTTCTTTAAAATAAGGTTCGTTTCTGGTGCTGTACAACTTGAATAACTGCGTGGACGAACAGGGTGGAACAATAAACGGGAAAAGAATTCTGATTGATGATTGGCTCTGTCCTGAATAATAAGTTTATTTTCCCAGTGACCGATAATCTGGACAGGACGATAAATGGAAAAAGAATTCTGATTTATGATTGGCTCTGTCAGAAATAATAACAGATTATTCTTCCCATATATAGGTTACCGATAAACTGGGCAGGACAATAAATGGGAAAAGAGTTTTGATTTATGATTCGCTCTGTCAGGAATGTCCGGACGGAGGACTTTATGGTTGTCAAATAAAGGTACGTTTAGTCCTTACACTGCATTTTCGCGGCACAGCTTTTAGTTGTGAGTGATGGTGATTCCCCGCATTCTCTGCATTCTGATTGGTTCAGTCACAGTCAACCAATCAAAAATCTGCAAATATGGGGAGTCCCCTGAAATCATAACTACAAATCCTGCGACTCACTCATCTACCTGATGGCGACAGATGAACTCGAATCTTTGAACGGTACATCGAAGCAAGTTTAGTAGGCAGACACCCATCTACCCAACAACGCAGCGGAACTTGTTGTTTAGAAGTTGCCTTGTTATCCAATATTGATTTCGGGTATTCCTTGAATGTCCATGTTTATTTTAATTTTGTTTGAAATTTAAATGTAAAATAGTGAAATTTCATGGCGTAAATGATATACGGTTTTTAGGAACGTTTATGATAATCTTCACACTGGAAATCTTTAGGAAAATCTATTAAAACACATGACTGGAATCAGGTCGTCTGCAATGGATTTGACTAGCCTGTGACGCCACTGTCGGCATTATTGTAAGTTTGAAAGGTATGATGATAAACGTTCGAATAATATTCAATGGTTTATAGATGCCTGACATTCACACTAATCTAACATTTTGTTTTAAGGATAACGTCTGTTTGATACATACGGTATGTCACAAAGCCCTAGAAGTGAATTCAAGAAATACGTGTCAGCAATGTGTCCCGGAAGTAAGCCAGTTTGAATGGGCTCAACCTAAAGGTAAATGTGAAAAGACGGAAGTAGAACCTATCTATAGGGTATTGTTCTGTGGTCTTAAAGCAACTACCCGGTACTTTTTTTGTACACCTGGTGACAATCGTGTCGTATTATAAGATGGTGTACGTCCGTCCGTCCGTCCGTCCGAAAGTCCCCAATCTGTTTCTAGATCAGAATACGGTACTAAAAATGTTACGGGGCATATGAGGCCTATATGGGTTTTGATTGGACAATTGAACACATGACCTTTATTGCGTCTTGCAGTATCTGACGTCATTGAACTCTTTTAACTATAAAAGCATACTAAACTTATGACCCACATTGTTATAAAATAAACAAAATGTATACAACAGCAACAACAACAGTATTATTATATAAAAATCCCCGAAACTCCTAAGCTAATCGGATAAACTTTTACGAGTTTTCGGCCAAGGGCCTTTCACAAATTAATATAAACATAAAGTTTAAAAAACTTTAACAATTAGCAATAAGATATTAACCGATCCGAATACGTCATAAGGCGACCATGGAATCAGTAACCATCCGGAACAGTTTTGCCAATAAATTGACCTTAAACAATATATCAGTAGTGCTACTGATCGTCAACAATGTTTTTTATCTTTCATTTTTTAAAGAAAACAAGCCACCTATTATTCACATACCCAGTGAAGAGGTCACTTTGTATGAAGGAGACACTTTAGTACACCCCCTAGCGGCCACCGATCCAGAGGGTTCCCCTATCTCCATCTGGGTACAGGATGACGAAGCATCTATTCAATCAACCGGGCACTTTCGTTGGAAGCCAAATCCGGACACCTTAGGCCCTCTACCGGCAGTCAAGAAATTCCAGATAACTGCGTCTGATAACTGCAACCATACGGTATCCACAACTCTGGAGGTGAGACGTTAGTAAGGCTAAATATTGAGGTCTCAAAATTGTAAGCTTAGCAAAATTTCCAAAACCAAGCTTTGGGAAGACGAACTAAATAAGATTTTGTTAACATTTATAAAACTATATCCGTGAATTTGTACAATATCGCCTTTATCGCCTATCTAAAAAAATGGTGGATTGGCCCTCCCTTGTCGTCAAACGATTACGTTATTTTCCAAAGGCATTTCACTCTATTATCGTAATGTCATAACTGGAAACCCCCGCATGGTATTTGGATGCAGTCCATTACATCACATATTACTACGTATTTTCGCTAGCCAAGAGTTTCATTCCGAACTACTCTGCATTACAACCCTTGGCTGATTAATAACATATTTTATAGAATTACAGCTACGCCCCTTGGCGAATAAAATGAATAGTCTAAAATGGATAGATTGTTCTGAACATTGGACAGTGTCAACAGACGAAAACAATAACGCGCCAGAGTTTTGCCGATTGGATAAGGCTGCTGGTGTTGAAAGAATGGGAGCAGCAGGGGGGCTGAGCATACTTCCTCTATTAGGTCACGGAGGCGGCCGCGGAGGCCCCCAGCGGCAGTTCGAGCAGATAAGACTTCACATACATAAATAATTGGCAAAAACCGATGTAGGCCGGGCCTGTTTTTCCTACATAAGATCGGGGACAAAGGGCTCCCAGCGGTAGTTCGAGGGGAAAATGTGTATAGCC
>JAVFBW010121385.1:0-14835 GCA_034783835.1 Mopalia ciliata
TATTTACAGTATGACAAGGTTGATGGCTATGTTTGTATTTACAGTATGACAAGGTTGATGGCTATGTTTGTATTTACAGTATGACAAGGTTGATGGCTATGTTTGTATTTACAGTATGACAAGGTTGATGGCTATGTTTGTATTTACGGTATGACAAGGTTGATGGTTATGTTTGTATTTACAGTATGACAAGGTTGACGGCTATGTTTGTATTTACGGTATGACAAGGCTTCTGGGTATGTTTGTATTTACAGCACGACATTGGTATTGGGAATGTTTGTATTTACAGTATGACAGTACGACGTTAAACCCGAATCAAACAAATAAGCAAATACAGTCAGTATGACAAGTTTTCTGGGAATGTTGGTATTTACAGCATCATGACAAGGTTTCTGGGTATTTTGTATTTACAGCATCATGACAAAGCTGCTGGGGATCTTTGTATTTACAGTATGACAAGGTTGCTGGGTATGTTTGTATTAACAGTATGACAAGGTTGCTGGGTATGTTTGTATTTACAGTTTGACAAGGCTTCTGGGTATGTTTGTATTTTCAGCATGACGTCACAATGTTGCTGGGGATGTTTGTATTTACAGTATGACAAGGTTGCTGGGTATGTTGGTATTTACAGCATCATGACAAGGTTTCTGGGCATGTTTGTATTTTCAGCATGACAAGGTTGCTGGGTATTTTGTACTTACAGCATCATGACAAGTCTTCTTGGTAAGTTTGTATTTACAGTATGACAAGGTTGCTGGGTATGTTTATATTTACAGCATCATGACAAGGTTTCTTGGTATGTTTATATTTACAGTATGACAAGGTTGCTGGGGATGTTTATATTTACAGCATCATGACAAGGCTTCTTGGTATGTTTGTAATTACAGTATGACAAGGTTGCTGGGGATGTTTGCAGTGATGCTGATTCAAGCATATGCTGAGCTGAATAGATGGAGGGAAGTGCTACCGTTAATAACACACGAGTACCAGGGAATTGAAGACTGTCCTTACCAAGTCATACAATTACTGTAAGGCAATACTTTTAATTACAGACAAATGTAATGAGGAATCTTTTAACCACTAGTATTACTTCTGACAGAAGTAGTATGTATCTAGCTTAAGGTACATTCTCACACTATGATTTGTAGTTACAACTAATGGGGATTCCCCTCAATTTCGGTATTTTGATTGGATGAATAAAAAGTACAAAGCAGTCGACCAATCAAAACTCTGCAAATAAGGGGATTCCCCTGAAATCGTTACTACAAATCACACCATGAGAATTATACCTTTAGTTAAACTATAATGGATGAACATTATTAAAAATACAAAATTTAAAAAGAATGGGGCCCTCAGGCTAAGGGCATTTTGTTTGGAGAGTGGCAATACTGTCTTTACCTTATAATTAAAAACTTTCCAACATTATGGAAATGCTTCACATCTTATTGTCAACATGGGTTTTTCTGATATTTTCTAGAGTTTTACTTCACGCAAAGGTGGAGGAGTTTGCACAGTGTCATGCTATTGCTAGTATTTGGCTGAAAACTGAAGAGAGAAGAATAAATAACAAAGACTACAAGATAGTAGTTGAAACCTACTTAATCCATGTTCTTGTACAGCAAAACAAGTGGCAGGATAGCATTTTATTTCTTAAAAGCTGTGTAGGCTTAGAGAAAGAAGATATGCAGGAATTACTCAATTATACCAACAAATTAAAAGTACTGTCGGAGAGAAATTTAAAGGAAGAAAGAAAAGAACAGAAATTAAAACAAAGGAAGCAGAACAGAAAAGCAGAGGTCGAAGGTTCATCAGATCCGGTTTCTACAGGTAACTTGTGATGTATATGCTCCTAATATTGTTATGTCTCTGAAATAGGTATGATTTGTGTTTTGCTTTACAAGAGGACATGTCCATTTTTCAGAATTCAGTGTCAAAGGAACCAAAATTGATGCTTTGATGTAATATATTGATCCATGGTGGAGGTAGAGCCACTTGTAAATCTAATTAAACGTAACATAGTAAATTGATAAAAAAAATTGTAGAAAAAAAACAACAACAATTGAGTTTGTTACTCCTACCCGTACATGTATAAAGGACTTCACAGACATTGGCTTATAACGCCAAAATTAGGGGATAATTGAAAACTGAATTTATACTGCCAAAAAACTATATATAAGCATTTTCAGAGTAAACAACTAAATGTTAAAAATAAAACCTGACTCAACAAAGCCATACTTTTATAAAAGACAGAAGGTGAAGAATCACATAAACTGAGTTTTAATTTATTCTAAAAAAAAATATATTTCCATGAATACTGCGCATAATATACACATTGTATGCTCCAAGCTAGACCAAGGCAGTCCATTTTCACAATGACCATAGGTCATTGCTTTTATAGACAAGCTGGGTGGCAACCGATCAGCAGTGTGTGACTTTCTGTAGGGGTGATTGGACGAGAGATATCTATTTTATCCAATCATGTAAAGTGACCCCAAAAAAAAATCACCTGTCAGGAGATCAGAAGCTTGTTTAAAATATTTTTAGTTAATCATACAGATTAGCACTGTATAACAACCAAAGTGGATGACGCCTGTGTGCCCATGTACAATAAAATTAACTCAAAATGTTGGGCAGAGGATTTTTTTTATGAGAGAATATGCAAATGAAAATCATGTGGTACAATCTGTTCATTCTTCTTCGGGAAATGAACTGAAGTTTGGACAACAACTTTCAAGTAATAAAAACTATCAAATTGACTAATATCTATAAACTATCAAACTACACTGTATGGTATATTTACCTTTATAAATCCTAGGATGTAATATGTGATCGTCTCCTTTGAATTGCGAGGTAACTCTTTGCCACCGTTAATGCCACGGTAATATTTTGTTTCCATAAATTTCCATTTATGATGAATATTCAGTATTTTTCTGTTTGAAAACGGTTGTCACATGCTTCGCTCAAATAGAAAGGCATGCTTCATATTTCCTAACAAAATCAGTTTTTTTGACAATACATGTAGGCCTATGTGATTTCATTTTATGTTTAAAAGTAAATTATTATAATTACGAAAGGAAGAAATATATATATTATTTTTAATATGGTGTTTTTCTTCAGTGATATTTAAAAAAAAATAAAAAATGATGTGAAACGCTGTCTTTTGTAATTTTTAAAAAAATTGAGGATTTTATTTTTTTATTTTTAAACAATCCTTCAAGCACATTTCTGTCATTTGATTCACCCTTTATAACTATCGTGAATAAGTATCAAGTATATGTATATGAATATGAAGGTATATGAATGAGTCACAAGATGTGGTTCCGGCAATCTCAAGGGTGGTTTGTATGAGGTTTCCTCTCAGTTTTCCACAAGGAACAGTCTGAAGTGGACAATCCGTTGTCATAAAAGTGAAATACTTTTGAGTATGACGTTAAACCCCAATCAAACAAACAATCTCTTGAAAGGGGTCGGACACTGAAAAGTATCATCAAGGATTAAAGGCAGCTGATAATCAGTGTATGAAGATATGATTGTATTGGATATATTTACGTATCATCTCATGAGATTTTTCAAGATACTCAGGCCTTAAAAGGAAACATCGTACAACATTCTAATGTCCGTCAAACCTAGTTTTAAGCTGAATGTATATCTAAAGCAAGCAAACTTTAACACTAGCTACAGGTTCAAATTTTTTTAACAGCAATCATTTTGACAGACACTAAACAAATGTGTGTTTTAACTGCTTTTAAAATTATTTAAAAAGGAATGAAAAACAAAGCTATGTTAAGGACTCACCTTGCAAATGCCTTGACACATGTTACTTCCGGGTAATAAAAATATATGAAAACTCATAATATGCACTGACAGATTGGCAGTTAAAACCTTAAAAAACTGAAATTGGAGCAAAAAAATACTCAATAACAGGAAGGAGGGTGATAAACATTTTGACGTCTATGAAGCCCTGGTTTATTAAATTTGTACAAAAAAAAACAGGAAAGCCTAGATTAAGAATGTGTTTGTGCTTCACATGTCACTTTAACACTATTTCCAAACCTTCTCTTTCAGGAAAAAGACAACAACGGAGTAAATTTTCCCCACATTAAAGCAATTCTAACTACTGAGGTAATTTTAGAAAGAAACAAAGAAAATAAATAAATAAATCATAAATACAAAGACCGTATCACCGTGGTTTAAGAGATGTATTGATTTATTGCCGGCTAGTACATGTAGCAGTGAAAAGACTTAATTGTCCAACACAAAAACAATAAGTGTAAGCAGTAGAAAAGTATAAACACAGCCAGCATAATAATATTTATTGAAACAGTAATTATGGGCAGATGGCATGTCTCAGATCAAATTAATCTTAGAATGACAGAGATAATCTTATCTGTTTGGTTGCAAAGAAAAGGAGAGTAACTCTAGTTTATAAATTAATGGCGCATACAAGGGAGTAACTCTAGCTGACATCATCTGATTCATAAGAGCAGATCATATCTAAAGTTGAAGTTATTTTCCATACTAATCAAGGCTAAATGAGGAGACAATTTACATAAATTACCTACTATATAAGCTAGGGCTGTCCCGATTAACCGAAAATTTGATTAATCGCGATTCACACCTCATGGTTCGGTTCACAGTTCAGCATACGCACATTTCGGTTCGGTTCGATTTGTTAAATGGAGACGTCAGTTTGTGTATTCAACACTTGCCTGCATGCCATGTCAGGCAAAATTACGAGCGATTTTACTTTATACATGATTTTGTTTTATATTTCAGCTCGAATAACGCGATTAAAACTTCATAATAAGTTCCAGTATTGTTTATTCTTGTCTATTCGTCAATAAGTACTGTCAATTCCTATCGCTTCGCTGTTGTTGTACTCCTCGTGGATATGATTGGCTGGCTGTTGCCGTGCATTCTCCAAGCTTCAGGAACTTGAAGACTTGTTCTCCGTTATACATACACAGCCAGATATTACAGGAAAATACATATAACGTGGAGATTGCCGGAACAAAACACAGATCGTACAAATATGCGGAAGTTTCACATTATTTACTGGGATAAAAATCATATTCATGCTGGTTTTTCTCGATGTCACAGTGTTTTTCTCACAGTGGTTGAAGGACTCCTTCTTTTAAGTAAGGGACAGAGCACACCATGTGTTTGTCCACCACACTTTTGTTTCTGGAGCATCTCTCAAGAACCATTCCATATTTTAAATCGAAACTTGGTAAATTCTTCAAACCTGTACTGAAATGGTGCCTCTAGCTATTTTTTTATACAACCAATACCTAATTTGCCTATTGCAATCCTACAGATGAATGTCCCTTTGTATAAACTCCCCAATGAATGTCCCCTTGTATAAACTCCCCGATGATCACTTGTAAAAATTCCTCGATGAATGTCCAATTGTATAATCTCTTGATAGATGTCCACTTTTATAAACAGCTCTATAGATGTCCACTTGTATAAACTCCTTGATAAATGTTGACATGTATAAACTCCATGATAAATGTTGATATGTATAAACTCCTTGATAAATGTCACTTGTATGAACTCCTCAAATGTCCACATTTATACAGTCCTTGATAAATGTCGACATGTATTAACTCCTAAATGAATCTCCACTTGCGTAAACTCTTCTTATTTATTTCACATGACTAACAGTTGGCATGATTTTTTTAAAGGATTTTTTTAAAGGATTTTTTATATTATTGAAAACTGTATTGAAATTTCAGCTTAAATTTGGATAATTATAGGCGCAGGTGGCGGAGCTAGCTTATCTTTTGTGCTTTAACATTTTTAAAATTGAATTCATGTGAAATGATCTCGGTTGTTAATTGGATGCATGACTTATTGCTGCAATTTTCTGTTGCATGTTTGCCGCACACGCGGAAATAACTCATCTTCAGTTGAGGAGTTGCAAGATATTGAACAAGTCTAATTCCTTTGGACTAGTCACGTTGGAGGCTGCTGCACATGGAGCTATTTCCTTGAGGTTTATAGTGGCCAACAGAAATTGCTCCTGCAGGGCAGGCTAATGTCATTTCCATTCATTTCTGTGCTTTCAAGCAAACAAGGAAAGCCATGGTTTCCTTCATCCATCTGGCTGGCATGCTGTGATATGTGTGAAATAAACTTAAGTACGGTGTTAAACCCCAATCAAACAAACAAAAGTATCTTGTCAAATAAACATATTTTAATTTTTATTGAAACCAGTGCCTTACAGACGATGAAACAATAGAAACAGGTTACTATCGGTACATCTAACTTTTAAAAGTAAAACAAGTCAGGCTTCAGTTCTACTCTTATCTTTTCAGTTTCCCATTTTGTAGGTGATCTGATGGGGTTTGTACGGAGATTTGGATGTTTGGTAACTTCGCGAATGAGATATGTTAAGCTGTCTGTCATCTATAAAATCATCTTTGTAGGGGTTTGCGTCTACCTGATCACCCTACAAGCTACCAATGGTATGTTCTTCAAAATAAGCTTAATGTGTCCACCTCATTTCCTTGCAAGCTACAAATTATAAACCTAAGGGGTGTTCATGATCCTCCTGGAAACTACTAATGGTATGTTCTTAATAATAATGTTGATGTGTCTACCTCATCCCCCTGGAAACTATTCATGGTATGTTCTTAAAAATAATGCTAATGTGTCTACTTCATCCCTTTGGAAACTGCAATGGAATGTTCTTAATAATAAACTAAATGTTTCTACCTAATCCCTGTGGACAGTACTAATGGTATGTTCTTAATAATAAACTAAATGTGTCTACCTAATACCCCTGGACAGTACTAATGGTATGTTCTTAATAATAAACTAAATGTGTCTACATAATCCCCGTGGACAGTACTAATGGTATGTTCTTAATAATAAACTAAATCTTTTTACCTTATCCCCCTGAACTGTTCTTTATAATAAACTTAAGTCTGCCTCAGCCCCCTGTCAGTAGCATCACAGATCAGCTTTACTTCTGAGAACATGCTGTAGTTCCCACCACCCACCTATTGAATTGATCCCAAGCTTTATAATATACATGTATTTATTATGATCATTTCTATTTGTTATTAGCAAGTGGTTGGAGGGAGCTTCCTGTTGCCCTGATGTTTTTTTTAGTTAAAGAGGATCAGGAAGTCAATATATTAGTCATGTCATGTCATTGCATTGTCTTGGGAGTGTCCTGTATTTGTCCTCTGATATTTTTGTTAGTTGCCAGTGGTGTTCGGGGTGGTTCCCTACACCCATTTGGCTGGCGCGCCATATTTTTTAGTGAAATAACCTTAACCACTGTGTTTAACCACGAACGATCTATTTGTTGTTACAGGGGATTTGATGATGAACTCTGGGAGAGTATTCCTCATAGCTCAGGGTATGAGGAGAGCTATCCGATCACTTCTCTGGCCGCGTTCTCCTCCTGAAACTAACCTGTAGATGCTTACAGTTGATGTTCTTGTGCCTTCAATATTAAATCCTCCGGTTGATGTACGGGGCGGCTCGGAGACCATGATGTGCTGCTTCAAACAAATAGTGGATGAACACTATTAACTCATGGGATCATGATAAACATGTGCTTCTAACCCAACTATTAACTTCCTGTTGCTCTCAGGTTAAAAAGAGCGACACAGAGGGGATCAGTTTAAAAAGTACTGTGATTTTTCTGTAAGTTTGGTTTGATGCCTTTCATATGAAGGATTTGCTTCCTTTGCCAACTGGGAAGACATGCGTAACTGTATGTATGGTGTTACCTTTAAACTGTCAGACAGAACATCTACATGCCTGGGATAGCCATGTTGGCAGGTATATTTGTAGCCCCAAATGATTTACTAACAGAAAACTCAGGGCATGTTTTCATTAACAAAAATGTCAAACAAGTGTGTCCATAGGCGAGGCCAGTAAAGAAATGAAACTCTATTGCTCAAGTTGTCCCCGCTATATATCTGGTTATACAAGGGGACACTACACCTAGTTTGAGTGATCAGCAATATGAGGTCATATGTAACCAAAGATCAATGGCCCTCTTATTAAGCCCTAAACAGAAAGTTGTCAACTTTTATTTAGCCTAGAAAGGCAGGAATATCATAGCCTCGACAATCCAGAATAATTTCAGAAAACGGATAGTCTTTCTCAGTAAGAAGATATTTTAGGGGAGGCGCCAAGAGCTCCATGCGTTTGATAATCCCATGTTTTCTCCATTTCTTTTTGAGCTACACAAACAAATGTCAGTATGCATTACCATACAAGGTCTAATATGGAGGTTGCCTTGCCATGCAGTTGGTTCTTTTTCGAAGTCTCACATAAGACGGAGAACTATCAACTTTGTTTGCCTGAAAGATGACTTAATCTGATTTCTGTTTCACCTGGCCGTGTGGATATAAAAATGTTATTTGTCCTCCATGTATAGTGTAACACCAGTTTCCATCCTAAACTGAATTATGGAGGAAGCTATGGAAAAAGTTTTAAAATTTCTCAGTGAATTTGTTCAAATTATCAAATTATCATGTGCAAAACACATAGACTTGAATATTAGAAAATAATGCAATGGTAACCATATTGTTTTGCATAAATTGATAAAATGCAAGGAGGAACTATTGATCTTATGCAAGGTATATAGCTATATTCCAAGTTTGAAGTTAATCCATTTATTTATTCTCTACTTATCCAGTTAACAACATATACAGGCGTGAAAATTGTCAACTCTGCAATGACATCCATTATGTTTTATGGAATTTGTTGAAAAATTCCATCATGTGAGTGAAATAACCTTAAGTACAGCGTTAAATCCCAACCAAACAAGCCATTGTCTGAATAGCTCTATCTGCAATTGCACCAGTACACAGAAACTAAATTGATACCTGTTTTAGAGTTAGACAGTCCACATTTGTTGAACTTTTTTTTATTGAACTATTTTTTATTGATATACCTATCAAGTTGTTTGGATTGGCCAAAAAGATGTCACATTGCACTTCTTCTGTAGTTCTGTTGCTAAATTGCGTGTTGGAGCATGGGTCATTATTCTTCTCTTCATCAAAGTTATCTCCCCCTACGCCTGCAGTAAAGTTTTATCTTGTAAAACGCAGCTGCTTAATACATATAGAATGTTGTAGTGTGTCTTTTACCTGTGAACCAATCCATTGATAAAAAAGAAAAACACTGAAATAAATACATTTGAAATAACCAAACAAGGAATAATTGAGAACAGATTTTGAAGAGGCCGAACTCATAGAATATTAAATCGTGTAGTATTTGTACAATATCGTTGCCATCTGATTGTTTCTTGTTATTTTATTTCACTCCCATCAAGAGCGCCAGCCCAATGGGTGAAGGAAACCCCTGGCAATAACCACTTTAGCTCAGTGAACACCAAGAAGTTCCCTTCCGACTGTGGGTGGCTCCTGCAATTGCTGGTGTGGTTTTTACAAGGTTTCTTCATGATTTTCCACCATAATAAGTCATGGAGCAGTGTGAAGTGGACCATCTGTCATATAAGTGAAATACCCTTCAGAACAACATAAAACCCTAATCGAACAAATCCAACTTTGGTATGAAAATCAGTTTTTTAAATTAGGTCTCTAGTTCTGCAAATCTTTATGAAGGTTTGTATTTTCTCATACTTGTCTACCAGTGACAAACCTGTTTAAAAAGCTTGTTCGTGAAATTTTAACTACTAGAATGTGTAAGTTGTGATAAAACTTGCCTGAATCTAAGGCCAGTTGCTCAAAGCTATATTGAATTCATTATTAATTACTCCACTCCATGCTGAAGGCCATCTCTTATCCACTATTAGTACTTTCAACAAGCCGAGTAGATAGCAGGTCTCGCACTAAAGCCGAGTAGATAACAGGTCTCACATTAAAGGCTCATTTTGAACAAATGTTCTTATCTTCCCAAAGACGCCACAGCATCGCTGAATGTGGCATAAAACACTAACCAATCAATCAATCTTCCCAAAGAACCTTTTCCAACTAAAGTTTGGACAAAAAAATATCCTTTGAAGAGTAATTTTTGTCTCATCGCCATATTGGTTTAGGCAATTCAATGGTAAATGATCCTGAATGTGGTCGACGGGTATAAAACAGTTTACTTTGATAGATTGCTGTTTTAAAAGACCTTAAGGGTATTTCACTTATGGCCGCAACGATTGCAAACAAAAATTGACACTAGCGCAATGTGAAGCATTTCCATAATGTTATAAAGTTAATTTTCCTCACGTGCTAAGAAAAGACAGCACTGATAGTGTGGAAATCATACCCTTGGTTATTTCACTTATGACGGACTGTCTACTACAAAATACACCAGGTAGACAGGCCTGCCACTTGGTGAAAGGTTTTGCTTGTTTGATGTTTAACATTGTACTCAGGGTACTTCAGTTATATGGTGACGGATTGTCCACTTCACAGCCTTATTACATGGAAATCTCGTAAAAACCATCCCTGCAATTGCCGGAGCCACAACATGTGACTTGCTCATATACCTGGTTCATGGTCGAAAGGCAGACTGGGACCCATGAACGGTAAATCGAAGTATGTTCAGTTCAGGAAGCGCACTCACTAACACTGAGCCGCAGGCACTTGGTGAAAGGTAAAGACATTTGCTCTAAAGACAGGAAAATTATGTAACAATGGCCATATTGTACTACAAAATTTGATGAAATGTGACCCCATTTGCTATCCTCAGGGGAGGAAGCTACATTTCAATTTGGACATTAATCCAGTTGTTTTTAACAATTCCAGCAGGAGGAAGCTACATACCAAGTTTCAAATCAATCTGTTTGTGAACAATCATACTTAACCCTATTTCAATCAAGATGAACACGAGACATCTATTTAAATAGTTCTTTTATTCCATGAACTCCCCACCAAACTAACAAGCAAAAGTTACACTTATATCTGAGAAACAGTTTTGTAAGCTTTATATTACGAAATCAAAACATAATAATCAACACCATACATTGTGAAATCATGATAAACAACTTAAAGAGTAATTGAAGGGACAATTTTTAAATTAGTTAAAATAAGTTTTGTATTAATTTCTTTGTTGCCGTCTCCCAAATCTTTGTAGTCAAAGTGAAATTCATATTAACAGAAAAATATGCATAAATATATCAAACAAAGCTGGTCTACATTTGATTTTTGAACGGTAGAGACCAAACCTTGCTAAATGAGTTTTGGGTAATTGTGGTTTTACTAAGAATGCCAAGCTTATATATGCTTGGATAATTGGTGGCACATCACAGATGTCACTCAGCAATTTTTAACAAAAATGATATGGTTGCTCCAGTAGAATTTAAAATGCCACAGCCATAACCAAACTGTTTTTTTCTTATACAAGTGCAAACGCCACAGGGCAATTTCTCAGTAAAGTTAATATAAACATAATGCCGGTCATAATTGTGTAAACATTGATGTACTTCATATAGTTAAATTACAACAATTGCAAAAAAAAAAAGTTTATGTTCAAATCAGATAGTATGAATGGGACCACTTCAGTGAGTCGCAGATTTGTGAAAACCCTTACAATACTGATTGGTGCAAACAGAAAAAAACACTGAATTATACAGTGATACTAGTTCATAACATCTGAAGAAAATTATTATCCTGGAAAATCCCATCCAAAATTGATTGGATTAACAAGTTCCAAAGCTGGCAAATGTCTTACATTGCTGTATAATCAAATTCATGTTCACAAATTTTTTTTATCAGTATAAATGATAGTTAACTTAAGAGCTTACAACATCAAGTTCATTTGAGAGCATAACTAATGATATCACAAATGTTCCTTCGTTTAGTATGTTAATTTCACAAATCTTCACAGAAAGGAACATAGCACGTTTCTCTTCTGAATATTTACAATAAAATTGCATTTATCACTGGGATAGAACATGGTTGTTTTATTCCTGAACTTGGTCATAAGACCTCTCAACCGTGAATAGACGCCTGACCTCTAACAGCCTTGAATCGCCAGAGCTGAACCCTGTCAGCATGGAATGTCTTGATATAAACAAGTCCCACCTATTGGCACAGCATTCCGTTGAACTAGTTGTCTCATGATAAAGCTCTCAAAACTATACTCGGTGCTCGTGTCTTTTTACAGTCAACATCTAAAATCTACAATAAATCCTTTTCACACAAATAATGGAAAAGGACATTTATTTTATCGATAGTAAAGAATGGTTAACATGCATAATTTACGTTCAGTGATCAAAAATGTTAACCGTAAAAGAGCCACATGCTCCAGCTTCTGGACTAGGATTACAGGTCACCAAAGACAGTGATGAAGTGGACATGTATCAATCTATTTATAAAACAATGAATATTAAAAGACAATTGATGTGAATCTCTAAACTGCAGGACTACACTGCCTGAGAAGCTACAATAGTGATGTACAAGGAAGCAAATAACCAGGCTCAAATATTGTATCTGCCATCATTTAATTCTTCGAATCTCTGTATACACATGAATAAACTTTGAAATCGAGACCTCTCCTAACTTTGTTTTTATTCTGAACACTTCAAACAATGAACAGAAAATAAAAGAAAACACTTATCTGAGCATAAAACTAGCGATATGAAGAGCAGTCCTAACCATCATAAAATACAGGTGAATAAAGTGAGTAACAACCATGAATAGGATGAGCCAATAGCTATGCTACAAACACAACCAGACTTACACTGGTTTACCTCCCTTTCCAATTAGTAACATATACAAAAATAAGTCATGAAAGAACAAATTCCACAACTTTGGATTGTTCATTTTCAGTTCTCACCACCTAAGTCACTGAATTCTACACATGCACTGGACAAGATTATTTACATTTATTACTTTACTACATATCTCCAACGTAAGCTTTTCAATCATAGAACAGTAAAATCATTAGAAGTCAATAACCTGGTACCCAACACATCGAGTTTCACCATCAAAAGAAATATATGAATAATCATTAAAGCAGTAAAATCTACATACACATGCCTGGTCGTGGAAAGGACTGTTATACAAAATCATATTCACCAACCAACAGGATCTCGGGTAAATTTAATATTATTTATATTAATAATACGTAATAATTTCAAATAATTGAATCTGTTATAATCCTTTCAACAATCAGGCTGGATACTGCTGTGACACACTGGGGTCAACTTTCACTCTATATTGTGAAAGTATATAATGGGGAAATGGAGCGGGGGTAAAATGGCAATAAGGAACGTGTTGACTGCCTGTGTAATAACTTGACCATGCCATACTGGTACATCTAATAAGTTTGCAGGTGTCTCCTCCCTGTTCTAAGTGACAGGTTTAAGAGTCCTCTGCGTTGGGGCAGTCCTTGGACATATGTCCCTCCTCATGACAGGTGTAGCAGGTCACACTCCCTGATTCACAGTCACGGGCAAAGTGTCCTTGCTTACCACACCTACAACAAGAGTATACTAACAGTATACAGGATGAACAAGATGGAACATCAGATTATAGGAGGAGGGATTTATGACCTCCGGGATTGCTAGACTTATACTGAACATAATGGAGGATCAGCAGCCAAACACACTAACCACGGCCCCACAAAAGGGGCAACTGAACTAAAGCATTAGTTAGTTGCACACAAAAATAAAATGTGTTCAGAAAATGGAAACTGAATTAGGTCAGAAAATGTACCAGAGTAGATGACCGACTATCTGAATTTGTACCAAACCTTAAGGTTGGTTGGAAATTTATGTAAGAAAATTATTTAATTTTTATTTTGATATTAGTTTGTAGTAAGCAAGAAAATAAATTTTCCACGAGGTGGCGCCATATATGTAAGTATGTGAGCATACACAAGTCTGTCTCATACAACATCTGGTTACAAGGACTTTTTGTACTAAGAAGTAGTTAAACTAAATTTTGAAAACCAAATCTTGGGACCAGGTCTAACCTGTATGCACAAACATGTGCCAAAATCAATCCCATGCAACATCTCATCCCATTAACTTCTACTGGAAATCTGATGAAGACATCCAACAGATGAACAACTCCTTCCAATTTTTCCCATAAAAGGAGATCTAAGCGTGTGAAAGATATAGTAATTACGTGTAACAGGCTTGGCCACTGGAACGGTCGCCGCCTTCTTCACGGTCCGGGCAGTCACGAGCAAAGTGATCTCCAGATCCACACCTGATAACATAACACAATGTAGAGAATGCTTAACAACTCAGCTCAAAATAACCGTTTTATAGCATTTGTCATTATTATTGTGGCCGTAATGCATAAAATGATATTATTCTGTTTAAATAAAACATAGGTGACAAATTTCTCTCCATATGGAATGCTAAGGACAACTGATGCATCAGCACTATTCATGTCGTGATTTCATAATACAAAGATTATATAATCATAATCCAATTGAACAGATATCAGGGGTTTTTATAGACACTATTTCATTGGGAATACCCAGATGATAAATAACGGTAAATTGAGATTTTTCCTAAATTTGATATTCAGTGTGTTAGAAAACATTGAGGGTCCTTTTGGCTACTGGCGAGGTATAAAATTCAGAATTTACAGCCCCACAGATTTCCTCACTTCATCTAGTGTCATATCACCAACATGTTGGTTTTATTTAATTGACGATGAAAAGTAAGTAAAATTGACTGTAAGCCTCGCTAAAAATATTGAATTTTAGGCAATTTTGTCTATAAAAACCCCTGGATATTGTAGAAATGGGAGGGCTCTCTGTAATGGCTCTTTCAGTTTGTCCCTATCCTTTCTTTAACCCGTCTTTCCCAGGTTTAACAAGAGTTTTAGTAAACCCAACATACGCCCTCTTGGGGTGCTCGTGAGGTGACCATGGTAACCCAAGACCTTT
>JAVFBW010121396.1:2423-14832 GCA_034783835.1 Mopalia ciliata
GTAGGATTTGAACAGTGCTAGTGGGATTTGAACTGTGTTAGTAGGATTTGAACAGTGCTAGAGGGATTTGAACAGTGGTAGTGGGATTTGAACAGTACTAGTGGAAATTGAACAGTGCTGGAGGGATTTGAACTGTGCTTGTGGGATTTGAACAGTGCTAATGGTATTTGAACAGTACTAGTGGGATTTGAACAGAGCTAGAGGGATTTGAACTGTACTTGTGGGATTTGAACAGTGCTAGTGGGATTTGAACAGTGCTAGTGGGATTTAAACAGTGCTAGTGTGATTTGAACTGTGCTAGAGGGATTTAAACAGTGCTAGGGGGATTTGAACTGTGCTAGAAGGATTTGAACAGTGCTAGTTGGATTTGAACTGTGCTAGTGGGATTTGAACTGTGCTAGTGGGATTTGAACTGTGCTAGTAGGATTTGGACTGTGCTAGTGGGATTTAAACTGAGTTAGAGGGATTTGAACAGTGCTAGAGGAATTTGAACAGTGCTAGTGGGATTTGAACAGTGCTAGAGGAATTTGAACCGTTCTAATGGGATTTGAACTGTGCTAGTGGGATTTAAATTGTGCTAGAGAGATTTGAACAGTGCTAGAGGAATTTGAACAGTGCTAGTGGGATTTGAACTGTGCTACTGGGATTTGAACTGTGCTAGTGGGATTTAAACTGTGCTAGAGGGATTTGAACAGTGCTAGTGGGATTTGAACTGTGCTAGTGGGATATGAAAGTGCTAGTGGGATTTGAACTGTGTTAGTGGGATTTGAACAGTGCTAGTGGGATTTGAACTGTGCTAGTGGGATTTGAAAGTGCTAGAGGGATTTGAACTGTGCTAGAGGGATTTGAAAGTGCTAGTGGATTTCAACTGTGCTAGTGGGATTTGAACTGTGTTAGAGGGATTTGAACTGTGCTAGAGGGATTTGAACTGTGCTAGAGGGATTTGAACTGTGCTAGAGGGATTTGCACTATGCTAGAGAGATTTGAACAGTGCTAGAGGGAGTTGAACTGTGCTAGAGGGATTTGAAGAGTGCTAGAGGGAGTTGAACTGTGCTAGTGGGATTTGAAAGTGCTAGTGGGATTTCAACTGTGCTAGTGGGATTTAAACAGTGCTAGTGGGATTTGAACTGTGCTAGTGGGATTTGAACTGTATTAGAGGGATTTGCACTGTACTAGAGGGATTTGAGCTGTGCTAGAGGGATTTGCACTATGCTAGAGAGATTTGAACAGTGCTAGAGGCAGTTGAACAGTGCTAGAGGGAGTTGAACAGTGCTAGAGGGAGTTGAACTGTGCTAGAGGGATTTGAACAGTGCTAGAGGGAGTTGAACTGTGCTAGAGGGATTTGAACAGTGCTAGTGGGATTTGAAAGTGCTAGTGAACTTGAACTGTACTAGTGGGATTTGAACTGTGTTAGAGGGATTTGCACTGTACTAGAGGGATTTGAACTGTACTAGAGGGATTTGCACTATGCAAGAGGGATTTGAACTGTGCTAGTGTGATTTGAACTGTGTTAGTAGGATTGGAACAGTGCTAGTGGGATTTGAACTGTGCTAGTGGGATTTGAACAGTGCTAGAGGGATTTGAACTGTGCTAGAGGGTTTTGAACTGTGCTAGAGCGATTTGAACTGTGCTAGTGGGATTTGAACAGTGCTAGAGGGATTTGAACTGTGCTAGAGGGATTTGAACTGTGCTAGTGGGATTTGAACAGTGCTAGAGGGATTTGAACAGTGCTAGTGGGATTTGAACAGTGCTAGTGGGATTTGAACAGTGCTAGTAGGATTTGAACAGTGCTAGTGGGATTTGAACTGTGTTAGTAGGATTTGAACAGTGCTAGAGGGATTTGAACAGTGCTAGAGGGATTTGAACAGTGCTAGTGGGATTTGAACAGTGCTTGTGAGATTTGAACAGTGCTAGTGGGATTTGAACTGTGTTAGAGGGATTTGAACTGTGCTAGAGGGATTTGCACTGTGCTAGAGGGATTTGAACAGTGCTAGAGGGATTTGAACTGTGCTAGTGAGATTTGAACAGTGCTAGAGGGATTTGAACTGTGTTAGTGGGATTTGAACAGTGCTAGTGGGATTTGAACAGTGCTAGTGGGATTTGAACAGTGCTAGTGGGATTTGGACTGTGTTAGAGGGATTTGAACTGTGCTAGAGGGATTTGAACTGTGCTAGTGGGATTTGAACTGTGCTAGTGGGATTTGAACAGTGCTAGTGGGATTTGAACTGTGCTAGTAGGATTTGAACAGTGCTAGTGGGATTTGAACTGTGCTAGTGGGATTTGAACAGTGCTAGTGGGATTTGAACTGTGCTTGTGGGATTTGAACAGTGCTAGTGGGATTTGAGCAGTGCTTGTGATCACAGATATGCCTTGTACATGTTTGTGGACAGTATAGTGCCAAATTCAAATTCTGGAATCTTTTTAAGGATTAAGATCAAATATCCTCATCAATTATTTTTTGGGGGCCTTGGATCTTGTTTTGGGATTAAAGTCAAATGTCATGGATTATTGTGCTAATTCACAAGTTATACAATCAAGAGTATAGATAAATTATCTTTGGCACTCCATAGATATTAAATATGTAGGCAGTGTTTGGATTATCTTTGAGAGTCATGGATCCTTCTTGTAAGTGATGTAAAAATATCAGAAGGAATGGTTTATGTGTTTGATTAGGGTTCAACGTCGTACTCAAGGGTATTTCACATATATAATAAAAACTAAAAGCTAAATTATATTGGTGTGCTGTAAAAAAATAGTGTTCCTCTGATGTGAGGACAGCATTGCTACCCTCTTATCATACTACCCTGAGTCAGAGGTCACAAAAAATGGACTGTGGCTGACCTTATCAGGTATTGTCAGATCTGCATACCCTGAAAGAACTTTATGGTTTTGTTGAAAAATTTTAATGTCTTATTGGAGTATTTTCTAGCATTATGTATATTTTTGTGTTACAGCGAAACATTGAATTTTGACTTCGGTGTGTTTTTTTAATATCATTCTAGCATATTGCGTACAAAATACACCAAAATACTCTGTGTAGCCAGGTCTGTACACAGCAAACAAGTGGAGAATTCCTCTATAACAATGTGCTGCACTATGTTAGTTTTATACACATTCACTTATGGACAATTTATATGGGGAAAACACTGGGAATTGTAACTTAGATAGTCTGTTTGTTTGATAGGGGTTTAACATTGTACTCAAGGGTATACTATTTCATTTAATTGTAGACTGATTGTCCATTTCGATCACACAGTTTCTTGCTTAATAATGGTGGAAAACCCGAGAGGGAACCCCATATCACTCTCCTGCAATTGCTGGCGCCACTCGTATACCTGAGGGTTGACAGACAGATTCGATCCTGTCAACGGCTCATTGAAGTAGGATTAGTAAGTGGACTCGCTAAGGCACTAAGCCGTGCCTGTGGATCTAGTAAACTATAATGAATCTGTTTAATGGACTGGTATCTAACATGCTCAGGGGTATTTGACGGTCTCAGAAATGTTCGAATATGTATCCATATCATATGTATCCATAAGTATTCCGTGTTACTTTAAGTACCTGTAAAATGTTTGGCTTACAAAAGCATTTCAGGGTAAAGTTCAAGTTAAAACATCTAACAGTGTGTTTAAAAAAATAATTAAGCACATTTGACCTATAAAATATTCATAAAAATATTCATAAAAATATCTGAAGGGATAATCGATTTTACAAAAAACATATATATATCTATATCAATATATATATAAGAGAAATCAACAATTTAAAGAGTCTACTGGTGAAGGCAAAACTTCCCTCTGTAACAGACAGGTTGTAACATCTATTCACTTAAACAGATATATTCATTGGTTTAAAATGTCTCTGAAGCACCAATTTGTTGTCTGATTTATTCCTAACCTATGCCAAATATCTTCGATTTTGATTTATCTAGATCCCTGTGCCAGTGTGATTGTTTTTCAGAAATATATATGATCCTAACTCTCCAAGCAAATTATCAATTTGTTTAACATCAAAAGAAACTATTCAATATTGAAATAAAAATATTGAAAATTAATCCCTTTAAATGGAACATACATTATTCAATAAGTTTATTTATAATTTTCAAGATGATTGAAATAAAAATATTGAACACTGAATCAAAATAAATCAAAATGTATAGAACATTCTCAAATAAAAAAAATCCTAAATATTTATCATTTTCAATTAAAAAAATATTCAATATTTAAAAGTTTAGTATGAAACAAATATACATACATATCATTTTTCAATGGAAAAATATTTAATATGTACAATAAAGTAGCTTTAATATTAAATTGTGTTTGTTTGGATGTATAATTAGGAAACTACCCCCTGGTAAACACTGGCTTCATGTTGATTCTGGAAGTTTTGACCGTTCAACCTTTTTACCTGTATCTGCAATACGTGAGACAACTAACTCCCAATTCTGGCTGGATTAAGGATTCCTGGCTTCACCATTTAGTCTCATGTATGGCAAAATATGGTTACATTAGAAAAACTTGTAACTTTAGGGTCAGAACAGGACAACACCTAGGCATTCGCTGCTAGAATCTCGTCACCTTCTGAAACAAAAATTCAACAATTCTTAACTTTTTTTTATCTGCTCTATTCTCAAATGTTTCTAGAGTACCATTTGGAGAGGTCCATGTTTGATTGGACTTAACATCACTTTCAGGTCCTTCCTTTAAACATTAGATGTACATCCTCAATAATGATCTTCAAATTTGTATTATGTGTTGGTGCAGCCATACGACTCCAGATTGGACAGTGTGTCACAGATCACAAACGATGTGACCTACAGATCACATGACTTGACCCTCAAATCACATATTATGACCCACATATCATATGACATGACTCATAGATCACATATCGTGACTCACAGGTCACGTATCGTGACTCACAGGTCACGTATCGTGACTCGCAGGTCACACATCGTGACTCACAGATCACATATCGTGACTCACATGTCACATTACAGGACTCACAGGTCACATTACATGACTCACAGATCACATTACATGACTCACACATCGCATTACATGACTCACAGGTTACACAACATGACTCACAGAAGACATTACATGACTCACAGATCACATTAAATGACTCACAGATCACAATGATTACATGACTCACAGGTCACATATTGTGACTCACAGGTCACATTACATCACTGACAAATCACATAACATGACTCACAGGTCACATTACATGACTCACAGATCACATTACATGACTCACAGAATACATTACATGACTCATAGATCACATTACATGACTCACAGATCACATTACATGACACAGATCACATAACATGACTCACAGGTCACATTACATGACTCACAGATCACATTACATGACTCACAGATCACACTACATGACTCACAGATCACATTGCATGACTCACAGATCATATTACATGACTCACAGAATACATTACATGACTCACAGATCACATTACATGACTCACACACCACATCATATGACTCACAGGTCACATTACATGTACATGACTCACAGATCACATAACATGACTCACAGATCACATTACATGACTCACAGATCACATTACATGTACATGGCACACAGATCACATATTGTGATCCACATATCACATGTGGTGACTCCCAGATCACATATTGTGACTCAGTGATAAAGAAAGCTACTCCTGACATCACAATAAATACAACTGTGACAGACTAGAAAAAGTCTGCTTGACCTTTGTATGATGCCTTTAGCTCCGACTCAACTTAAACATTTGCCCATTTGCTGGTGAAAGTAAATATTATGTCAGAGAAATCAAGCTCAGATGTCTGTTACCCAGAAAGGCAATTGTTTTCAAGCCATGCAGCTGGTTTAACAATATTTAGCAGTGGGATTTTGTGAAAAAAAATAAAGCAAAATTGGTTTAAAAATACAATAATGGATTAGCAGATGACAAAATTTGTCAAAACCAGTAGCAAAATGCAAATGTAGACGAAGACTGCAAATAATTTGGAAACCTATAAATCAGTCCTCCTAAAATAAGTTTGCATAACCATGGAAGACCCCGTTCTATCCGTTTTCCCCAGCAACACAGGCCTGTAAATGTACTGCCTGAAAGCTCTGAAACAAGCTTAGTTAACAGGCAGATAATGTGCTTCTGTGACATGAAGGAGACCCGTGTCACAAAACTTTTTTTTCAAATTTGAGTCATCGTTGATAAGTTTATTTAGAGTAGCATTGGGCCCCTAAAATCTCATTATTGCAATCCCTGCTTAGTACCAACAAACAAAAGGTGTGCCTGTGTGACAGTTACCTTTATCATCATCATCATTGACAAGAAGTTCATGTTCAGAGTTACCCCGGATCTTACGCCACACCCACTTTAAGCCAGGGACAATGATGACCTCGTTGTATAAAAACATGCCTATCAGTAGCAGTGAGAAGCCCACGAGTTGTAAGTACTGGAAGTTTTGCCATTTGACCGCCAGAGAGAAGGCCCAGATTGCCAGGGTCCTCAGACTGTCCAGCACCATGCGGGTTGTAGCGCTCATCTCTTTTGTTACACTGATTCCAGAGAAATTGAAGAAGGCAATACTCACAACGTTTCCTAAAGAAATAGAAATACAAACGACAAATTGATACATTGTTTAGGACTCATAATTGTGTTGTTATAAACGTTTGAGCCCAATGGGTGAAGGAAACCACCTTCAACACCACTGGCAATACACAAAGACAGGACGGGACAAATACAGGACACAATACAGACACCGCAAACAGATCGGCTCCCTGTTCCCCTTTAGCTCTGAGAGCACCAGGCCAACAAGAGGCTCCCTCCAACTGCCCGCCACAAACTCCTGAGCTACTCGAAGAAATCATTTACTATACAAACTTTCAGCACATAGGCCGGGGCCCTTCTCAAGTCTTGAGGGGACCCCGTCATGTGGGCCGAATACTTGCCTATTCCTCATCTTCTAAGTTTGTTTTTTTGATTGGGGTTTAACGTCGTACTCAATGGTATTTTACTTATATGACGATGGATTGTCCACTTCACACTGCACCATAGTGTTAACCAGCCACTCATTTACCCATCCCACGGAGGGGAATCCTCCCCTGGGGTAAAGAGACTAGTATCTTCCAACTGAGACGGGCATAATCATTTATTGCATTAAAATACATAGGAGTGAGACGGGACAATTCTCACCAAGTAAAATAACTTCAACTCGTGATTGAAGTATTTCATTGAAAAATGTTTTTACGACTATCGACAAACAGCCAACGTAAAATAAGTCATGCGAGACTAACATAGAAAAGGAAGTAAAGCTGTAGTGCCAACTTGTGGCTGAGTAGTATGTTTTTCAAAGTGAGGCTCACAAGTCTAGTTTCTTGTTTAAAATGATGTCATTTACTAAAGCGTAATATTAAGTAACACAAAGTAACCTGAGATGGCCAGACCCCTGCCTACATAAGCTTTGTCAGTAAAAGTGAGACACCCTGTCTTGCCGTTCTAGGTGCACTGCACCTAACCTTATTACACTGGAAAACTGGGAGGAAACCTTGTAAAAACCACTCTTGCTATTGCCGGAGCCACAACATGTTACTCGCTTATATACCTGATCGTCGACAGGTGGACTTGATCCTGTGAACCAACAGGTTCAAATTAGTAAGTGCACATGCTTCCATTAAGCCACGGCCGTTGGCTGCTTGAAATAGAATTGAACAATTCTCACCCAGAGTTGCAAGAGCGATCTTCCAGTTATTTCCCAACTGAATTAGTCCATCTATAGCATCCTCTAGCTGGTTCTCTGGCAGTTTGCTGAATGACCCAGCGTCAATGAAGTAGAAGGGAATAAGTAAGAGAGAGAGCACACTGAACCCAAATACTCCTGGAAAATAAACAATAGAACATTTAAACACACCTGTCTACTATAGATTATGTGTTTGTTTTATTAGGCTTTAACGTCGTACTCCAGGGCATTACATTTATATGACGATGGATTGTCCGCTTCAGAGTGTTCATTGCCTTATTAGGTGGAAAACCGAGAGGAAACCTTATAAAACCACCCCCTTGATTGCCGAAGCCACATCGTGTGACTCACTCATATTTCGGAGGGTCGTCAGATGGACTTGATCCTGTGAAAAGTACATTAAATTAAGCTCAAAAAGCGCACGCACTAACCACTAAGCCACAGCCGGGTACAAAATAGAAAGATTATGATGTCCAAAGTTTCTCTCAAATACAGATTGCAAATGTAAAAACATGTACAGTTTATACAATTCATATTAACCATTTGGCTATAACATGCCTTCTGTAATTAAACTCGCTAAAACCCTGATAGGTGTAATTATGCATGATAATTGTTTTCATTATCTAATATTTCTACTACATGTATTTACACATGATTTCACAGAATAAATAATTACAATATAATTGTAGGCCTATTTACTTGACTCGGTTCAAGTACTTTTGTTTAAATTATGTTAAATGTCCAGTGTCAACATTGTAGTTTACGTAAAATCAACAGCCAGTGGTGATAATTTAATTTCCTTGTAATTTATTTCACGTGGGATGCATAATCATTCAGACCCACCTAGCCTACATTATTGTTTGTTTGTATGATGATTGGGGTTTAATGTTGACTTCAGGTCACTTACATGACAACGCACTTGTCCAATGGGTGAAGGAAACCACCCCTAACACCACTGACAACAAACAAAGACAACACATGACAAATACAGGACACTCACAGGACAATACAAACATATCACAAACATATCAGCTTCCTCTTCCTCTTTAGCTCATAAAACACCGGACAACAGAGAGCTCCCCCAACCACCCACCCTACCAGGAAAGACATTTGTCAGTAAAAAGTAGTTTAATTTACCATTTTGTGTATTTTTGTGTTATACATAGAGCAGAAAAAAAATTTCTGAGTGTATTTTGATGGCCTATAGGTGTATTAAACATATATTAATTGTACAAAATAATTCAGAATACACCCGGTAGGCAGGTCTGAATTAATCAAACCAACAAAAGACAGGACAAATGAAAACAATTAACATCAGAGCAGCCTACTGAAGGCCTCAATCTACTAAAGGAACCTGGACAGGGGGTCCAAAAATAACATGTTTTTGAGTGACTACTTTTCAACAAATTTACCCAGCATGAAACATGTATGTGTGATGCAAGTATTTGTGAAAAAAGACATTGTCATGGCGTAAAAAATAGCTGATAGAGAAATGCTATTTGCATCCACAAAATGGCCGTCATAGAATTCATTTTTTTTCTCCCTCTTTTGAAAAGCAGAGCTGAATGCTCCGTTGTTTGTTCAACTAAATTCCCACATTGGGGGACATAACTATCTACAAGAGTCCCTTTAGTGGTATGGTAAACTCCAAAAACGGACATCAAGTTCACTGCTAAGCATGTAATCTCCAAAAATGAACCTCATTAAAACAAAATAAATTATTTTAATGTGATAGGCAGATTTAGTTGGCCATGGAGTAAATATGATCGCCCGATCGCAGCAATTGTACCAATCATAGAAAAATTTGCCACCTGTGGTCAGACCTAGGACAGCGATAATGATCGCTGAACAGCATGTCTGAACAACCTCGGACATTTCCGTATTGCAAATAATCTCTGATGGAATTCTTTATTTCAGGGGAGGTATCGCACATTGATTTACTTTCATCGTATAGCTGGGTCACATGTATCCACATGTTTATTTTTTACATCTGAAGGCTATTCTTGTGTTTGTATATGGTGATGTCATATGATGAGGAGCTATATTGTTATAAAAATACTTACAGCAGATGAAATTTGAATAATTTGCAATAAGTCATACATTAAAAGGGATTTTACCAGAGAACCGGGTTTGTTTTATGTGGGTTCTTTTTATACAAATCCGCGGAGTACTTTGGTTGATTTCCAAGCATGTGAACAAAACATCCAGCAGTTAACATTACACGTTTTTGTGTAACATTATTGCTTCCATTTAACACCGAGATAGCTGTACTGGCACATAAGTGTTAAAGGATGTTCTGACATGCGCTGAACGGCTGACAAGTTGTTCGGATAAACCATGTTTGATATTTTTCGCTGATTTTAAATCGCCAGCAATTGATCACCCATGTATTCAGGCCAGCGAGTACAAATCGGTGAATCAATGCTGATAAAAAATTCTTCTCACATGACACACAAAATGGCAACTTCCAGGGCGAAATTGTTTCCAATTATTTCTGTTCTCTCATCTGAGTCTAAGTCTTAACATTCTTTTGCTGAGTAAATACATTTCTATTTAAATCTAAGGCTTGCCATACTGGAAAATTGGACATGACTTATGTTGCTTTTTAAAATTTTAAGGGAAAAAGTACTCCGGATAATTGAATCAATTGCCTCTTGTTGGCCGAGAACTTTCACTCGCAAATTCTTGCTCAATCTGATGGATGCAATCGGTTGATTATATTCGATCTTGTGTCCCCCGCATTACCCTAAAGAATATTGGTAGTAAGAATACAATGGACATCTCGTAATGTTCCAAAAAGGGGCATTGAATGCGGTCCTCTGATGTCAAAACGGTCGAGATTCATGGACTTTTTACAAACGTCACAATGCAAAAATGTGAGTGACGCCATATAAAATCTTCACTGTTGTGATGTCAGAGGACTGCTTTGCAAAGATAAAATTACCTCCCTTGCCAACTTCCCAAGACTCCCATTGTACATGGGGCAACTTTGCATAATAAACAGTTTTAAAGTTTAATAGTCGGCTAGTCATTGGACTACATCTATTGAAAAGCAGGCTTCACACAGGGTCAGCGTGAGCGAGCACTGCCTGATAAAGCCTCTTCCTCCAGCGAGATGACCTGGGCAAATCAACTACAAACACCTTGCTAGATGAAGTCTTTCTGTTTCAAGAAATAGTATTGTAGGAGCCACCTGCAAATTTATAAAAACACCACAATAAAGATGTTTGACCTTCCCAACGGGGATGATTTATTCATTGAGTCACCATGAATATAATAATTAATGGGCTTTGTGTCAGCCATCTGTGGATTTATTAAAATACCAAAATAAACATATCTGACCTTCCCAGCCTACTGCCTGTAAAGCTGGTATGTTATGTTTGAGTATGAACCTCTCCTCATACACCATCTGCGTGGCCACGATGATCTGCGCCATGATGATCAACAAATCGCCAGCGATGATGCCGTTAATATCGTGAACGTCTTTCTCGCTGAAGAGAATGTCTGCCAGGCCCACCACAGTAAGGCCACCAATGACGAACAGCATTCCCATCCAGCCGAGCCACTTGATGGATCTGCCCAGGAAAGCCACGGACAGCAAAGCCGTGAAAATGATGACCGCTCCTGCAAACGAGGTTAACAATGACAATCCTAACTGCTGTTCTTTTCATTTCATAGGATTAAGAATTTTCAGTTCAAAGATGAATAAAACAGACATGCCTATTCCAGAAGAAATTTTTCTGTAAGCTTGGTTGATTGCTTGGTTAGAATTTTTGTCAATAACAATTTTAAGAGCCGGATTTTTCATTTAATGGGACCGAGAATTTTCAGTTCAAAGATAAATAAAACTGACATGCTTAATCAGGAGGAAACTTTTCTGTAAGCTTGATTTATTGCTTGATTGGAGTTTTACGGCGGTGCTAAATAAAGATTGTTTAATATGTAAGCTGTACATGTCTTCATCATAGAAGGCCTTGTTAGCTTTACAATTCACAATGAGAATCAATATCATCCTTTACTGGGATTAAATATTCATCCAGGCTTATTCTACAGTGCCACAGTTTTATTCAATTAAAAATCAATTCATTTCTTTTGTTAAAAGGGCATATAGTCGTACGTGTAATTACTAGTTGAAGTTTGAAGATTATTATTTTATTTATAAAAATATTATATGTTATATGAAATTTATCTGTTTTTCATGTTTACTTTATGGCAGACCTATGTTGTTGGGGAGAACCGATTGAAAGGGTTTTTCCCATGGTTATGCAAATTTATTTTAGGACGAATGATTTGTTTCCCAAATTGTTTGCAGTGTTCGTCTTAATTTGCATTTTGCTACTAATTTTGACAAATTTTGTCCATCCAATCGTCCAATTGCATAATAAAGCAGTTTTGCTTTATTTTTCATAATGCATAATTATGTATTAAAAAATCATCGAAGCAAAAGCATATGTATGCAAATATAAGGTTATCTCACAAAATTTAAGAGTACCAATTTTTAGGTTATGCCTGAAATAAAGCATAGGCCGGTTAGTGTCAATCATAAAAATGTCAAAATGGACTTACATCACTTGTACTCCGAAAGTTATTTTAAGGCCTTAGAAATCTTGTTTGGGAGGCACATAACACATTTACAGATAGAAAGCAATATGATTTCT
>JAVFBW010121407.1:0-24382 GCA_034783835.1 Mopalia ciliata
GGATTGTCCACTTCACACTGTACTCAGCCTTATTACGGTGGAAAACCGGGAGGAAACCTCGCAAAAACCACCCCCACGATTGTTGGAGCCACAACATGTGACTCGCTCATATACCTGATGGTCGAAAGGCGGACTCGAACGAAATAGGAATAGAAGAATGTCCCACGGACAGTATCATACCAATGACACTGCCAGGGCAGACATTCCTAGTAAGGCAGATAATTGGGTTTAAGCAAAATCTTTTAGAATTATTTCTGATAATTATGTGTATTTTTTAACTTTTACAAATTTCTTTCCAAGTACATGTATTGTCTTTTATATGTTGGCTGTATTTTGGTGTTAAACACAAATTAGCTATACAAAATACTCAAAAACACAATGTGACTATGTTTACCTCAGATTGTTATCTTATTGTTATTTTACTATGGGATGTTTTACTTATATTACAGCGGTGTACTCCTCTACAGACAAAAAGTCATCTCCAAGACACATCCCAGAAAGCAAACTCTGGGTTTAACCTGTGGAAAATCAGACTGAAAAGTCAATCTCCTCTTTAATTCGTTACTATTATGATCTGATGCAAAGGCCACCAAATGATGTTCAACTAGGTCAGGTTTGCTGGGGTTCATGAAAAGTCACTGTTCCAGCTGACCAGTAGAAACCCAGCTCACGTGGTAAACAATTCACGCCCTTAAAAGTTAGACCTGCATAAGAAATATGTTTTGTTGCAAGTCGTGATGCATGAGAAGAAATAATGTTAGCTGTGGTTCATCAGCAGAAATCTTTCGCATTTACGAACCAGGTTTGGGCAGCCCCTCCATTTCGGTCAGATTATATTTGTGACAAACAAAGAATGGGTCATTTTGTTTTAATCAGATATCTGCTAGATTGATCTGGTAGCATTAAAAGCTGGGTCAAATGGGCATATATGATAAATTACAACCAAAATAAATTATTAATTGATCATAACAACAACCCAATAGTATGATTTAGTATTGTTTAATTGATATTTATTATAATTATAACACAAACTGATTTCTGGCTTGAAGTGAAGTTAAAATACAGTACATTGAGTTCAGACGAGATTATGAGAAGAAATAGATGAAATTTTACCTCATGTGAGCCCATGACCGGTTCAGATAGTGGTCTCTGTGCAGGTCTTTTCTCTGGCTGTTTCTGCGTGGACGTAACTGTTGCCTCCTCTCTGCTGTCCACAGTGGAGGTGACAGGAGGTCCTGCGGCGGATGTGTTTACTATGTACTGTTGGATGGACTCTTCATTGGTCTGCATCGTACGAGTTAACACTACTAACTGCTGAGATGACATCGACACCATCCACTGTTGTATCATGGGATTGACACCTTCGGTCACATCACGCTGTGGACGAAGCAAATTTGTCAAAGTTTGTCTACAGCACAATTGAACACAAAATATCTGTTTCCCGTTACCTTTTAGCTCTGCGAACACCAGGGCAACAGAAAGCAACCTCTTTTCTTGCCTCTAACGATCGACCGAGGAAGCTGAGGGAGTATTCTGCAGGGCCATAGCCCACCCGCTCCCTCACAGGGCTACTGTCCTTGAGTTTTTCATTTATAAATATTTGACAACATCTCACTCTGACATACTAAAATACGGTGGAAAATCATAAAACATTATACAATATTTTGATACATTTATCTGGTACATGTGTATCATTGGGTACATACCAGTCTGTCCTGTACATGTGTATCATTGGGTACATACCAGTCTGTCGTGTACATGTGTATCATTGGGTACATACCAGTCTGTCGTGTACATGTGTATCATTGGGTACATACCAGCCTGTGGTGTACATGTGTATCATTGGGTACATACCAGTCTGTCCTGTACATGTGTATCATTGGGTACATACCAGTCTGTCCTGTACAATTCTCTCAAAGGCTGGCATCCCACCCGTTAAACAGTATTGGCCTAATGATATCAACTCTGATAAAATTCCTCGACAACATTCCATTAGGTCCGCCCCAAAACTGTCCGTTCCCGCTGAAATTCAATGTTAAGTTGAGTTGTGACAAGACTTTTAATTATGCTGCTTTGGTTTTATACCATACTTAAGTTTATTTCACTCTCATAATGACAAACCAGCCTTCAGTTATATTACTCATACTGCTGTATAACAATGCATAATCTGTGAAGCGAATCCACTGGCATATGTCATAGACTTCTTCACAACTAGATAAATGTTACCTGCTAATTGAAAAACTTTTCAAAAATATTATTCAAATGTAATAAAGTATGCTTTAATATTGCAAAAGTAGCCGTATTATTTTACGGGTTTCTAAATTATTTTCTTTACCATATTTATCCATAAAAATAACAAAATCCACATTATATTCTATTTAAATTAGTTTGTTTGTTTGATTGGTGTTTAACGTTGTACTCAAGGGTATTTCACTCATATGACGACGGACACAAATACAGAACATCACAAACAAATCTGCCTCCTGTTACCATTTAGCTCTGAGAACACCAGGGCAACAGAAAACAATCTCTTTTCTTGCCTCTTACGATCGACCGAGGAAGCCGAGGGAGTATTCTGCAGGGCAATTGCCCACCTGCTCCCTACTTAGTGTTTACTTTTAAATGTTAGTGCTATCATGAGAGGAATAAATAAAATAATATAAAAGACAATTTCATTACATTCCCTGACATTGACTTACATCTATTAAGAAGAATAAGGTTTATGAGCTGTGTAAGATGATGACGAGCGAAGCTATTAACAGTGGCCACTCCATCTACACCAGGCCTTAGGCTGGCTCCTTCCTGTAAAACCAACAGAAACCAAAGGTCAGAACAGTTACCCTCAGGGCAATATCACTCAGTTATTGACCGGTGTTTAACCACCTGATGAATAGTATTAATCTACATGACAATCAATAATAATACTGTAACAACAATACAATGTGAAAACATTTTACTGAGTTCGAAATTAAACTCACCGCAAAGCTAAGTAAATATAGCCAACTGAGGCTTGACATTTACAGCCCTGAGCAAACTTCTTGGTAAAGTTACCAAGAGATTAAACATAAAAGATCTATATGTTTTACTTACCAAAGTATCTCTGACAGATGGTTCTAAATCTCTCACTAGTCTATCCACAGATTCCTGGACATTACTCTGAGAAAATTCAATCCCCTGTAAAACATGATCTCTAACAAACTCCCGTAGGGGGCCCCTCAGACGATTCAACGGCTGGGACTGACCATAGAATACTGATATCAGGTCTGGGAAGGTCATGTGTCGAGCCAAACACATGAACACGTCATTCACAAAACCTACAAACAAAAATTGAGACCCGGTTAAAAACCTTTTCTACATTTCATGATATTAATTCAAATCTACCTTCTATGCATTAACTGCAGTGGATATTAATGAATAAGCGTTGCTAAATGTAGGGCTCACCTGGAGTCCCACGAGGCACAAGACTGATCTCCTCAGAACATACAGTCTTAAACCACTCAATGATTGGGGTTTAGAACCCTTCTCAACTGTATTTCACTAATATGTTTGTTTGTTTATTTGATTTGGGTTTACATGTTATATTTAACTTATATTACGAGGGATTGTTCATCGAGAGAAACCATTCCTGCAACTGCTGGAGCCACATCATGTGACTCACCCATATACTCAACAAACTCACTTTATATATGACACAAAGGCATGTGGGCCTTATATAGCCAGACTTAAACATCATAAAGTGTATTTGTTGGCTTGATTTGGGAAAAAGATCATATGTCTTTGGTATTTGAATACATGATATCAAAATGTCCACTTTTTACCATGCTTTACTTAATGACAGTAAACTGAAATTGTTCAGCAGACCACACCTGACTTTCTGAACCCTTTCTGACAACTCCTGGAGGTATCGCTTCACTTGATCCAATCAATGCATGCTGATTGATTGGTATTTACATTGAGGTTCACAGGTATTTTACTTATAGGATGGCAGAGTATTCAAACTGTAGTTGACACAAACGTCAAATGTGAAGTATTTTTTTAAAAATTCAAAAACTATCCTTCCACCAAAGGTAAGTTAAAATATCACTGCTATACTTGTAAATTGTCCATAGCCAGATGGTCCTATTAGCAAACTGGAAATCATTTATGGGTTACTTTACTGTATTTGATAGGGCTTTAAATGCTGTTTCTTAAGATAATCTCACACATGTGATACCAAATGGATGAAAGAAACCACTCTTGATGTCAACCCAAAAATGACATAAAAATTGCAAAAAGCAATACAAGGGCATTACATACAGATGGGATTTGTGCTTGTCCTTAGCCTGGAGAGGAGCAGGGCAACAAGAGGCTCCCTCCAAACCGCCAGCGGGAAATACAGACAGGTAATAATAGAATCATGCTGTAAAATACCAGCATACCATCTCTACCTTCACTTGGTAATATATCATGACTCTGGCCAAGACGGTTCAGAAAATCAAGAATACTGTCTTGTGGCTGCTGTCCCATCGCCGAGCGGGTCACATAATCTCCGATCCCGGTGACCAAGTCTGCAAAAGCTTCGTCCGTCAGGGTAGCACCAGTGCCTGTTGCAGTGGTTGTGCTTGCAGTGCTGGAGCCCGACACCGTAGTGGGCGGGGTGGATGTGGAGGTCTCAGCAGATGTTGACGTAGCTGCTGATGATGTGTTCTGAGCTTGCTGTAATAACAAAAAAATATTCCGACTACCTATTAAAACGGAATCCTTTCAGAGAAATTACATTTTAAAATTTTAAAACTAAATGAAACTGTAATTCTTGCTTATGAAATAAAAAACATTTTCATAGCCTTTTTTTCCCCCATGAAGGGATAAAAAAAAACTACCAATGTCTGTCATTGTTCACTGAAATGTGTACTTTTTAATGTACATGTATAGCACAACATATCCTGAATAAAAATAGCAATGACTTGTATCAATAGGTCAACAGAAAGAGGCTATCACATAGCGATACAAAAGAGGAGGCTATTCAAATGAAACTGTCAGTCCTGAAGACTATTTTACTGCTAACAGGTTGGTTAAAGTGTTTTTTATTTTTATATTGTGTAATTACAACAAAAGAAGTATAAAACCTTACCGCTCCTTGTAAAACAGTTCTCAACATTTGAGCAAACGGTACATCATTTTGTCCGGTTGCACCAGCTGAATGAGCCTGTACCATTCCCGGGAACAAAGCATCGAGAGAGTTGACTGGTATGGGTCGGGACTGTGTTGATGTTGTTTGTGTGGAAGCACTGCCTGGTGTGTTTTGACTATTCATGTCACCTGGCCCAGTTGATGACCCACTGGCAGGAGCATTTGAAGCATTTCCTAAGAAAGGTAAAACGGTAACATTACTTTTCCTTACAGGTGTCATCATACAAAGCACTTTACAAGACTTACAAAATTAGTTTAGCCATAATCACAGGATCATGGATATGTTGGTTGGATTTAAATAATGCTGTACTTGAGGATATTTCAATGGCCGAAAAAAACCACCCTGGACACCACTGTCGACCAACAATTACAAGAGAGGACAAAAAACAGGACACAATACAAAGACATCACAAAAAGATCAGCCATATGTTTTCCCGTTAGCTCTGAGAGCACCAGCGCAGCATAAAGCCCCCTCCCAACCCTCATTCATCGGTTGCTCAAGTATATTTCACCAAATGAAGACGTCGTAATCTAACAGAATATGTTAGTAGCCAGACTAATGCTACCATTACAGTGAAAAATTTAACACGCTAGAATGGATTTATGTTCCTCCAGTGCTAAGCAAAAACCGCATCATCAGACAATGAGACATACTTCCCTTGGTAAGAGGGAATATGAGAGCACACAAGGTAGGGAAATAAAGGATAGTTTTTTTAGTGTTTGTCTGACAACAATTCACAGAACTTTAGCTGTGTATGTGACAACTGAAAATATTTTCAGTCCCATTTCTGAGGTATGGTACTAGTTCCAGGTGTCAAAACAAAAATGAATATCTTGATGGGGGTAAAGAAATATTATGACTAGCACTGAGGAGTTTAACATAGTAAAGTATTGTAACAACTCCGTAGTAAGATAATGAATTAATTTCGACTCAATGTTATATGTATACCTATATATCTAGTTCAAATTACTCTTGACAATGATTTAATCGATAAACCGAAACGTTGAGCCAAAAAGAATTCGTTATTTTTTTTCGGTGTTGTTACTATACTTTAACATGGGAATGTATTTGAACAGTGCAATGCGTCGCGGACTGAGCTGGGAGCATAAATACCCTGAATATCGGGTAAACGTCTGTCAGATTGTGAAGATTGTATCGAAGATCACCCGAGCGGCTTTCAGATGCAGCTTGTAGAAAAACACGTGAAGTGGTTTTAACAATGCACCGAGTGGAATAGATCAACGAATTGCCCACGGCTATATTACATAGATATGATGCACTTACCCGGCGTTATTCGTTAACATGTGGTCTAGATTGGAGTTCATTCATGAATTTACACTCCCGTCGCTAACACTGCGTGCCCATTTGTATAATAGGCTTAGACTCTGAGAGTTTGTCTAGAATACGAGATAGTTTACTTGGGCTTTTAATTTGATATTTGTACCAGTCGGATTAATCATTGGAAGTAAACTAATATTAATCTCACAGGCAGTATAAAACTGTTGACTTCAAAATCTGCTAGTTTGATTTAAACCACTTCGGTAAATCAGTTTCATTTAAGAGAGTACGCAAAATATAATTCTTGTTTTATTTATGTTTTATTTGGGTATGTCGAACGGGTCACGGGACGCCACTCTTTAAGTGTAAGATAACAAAATCAAAGTCAGTCTGAGTAGACAAACTGTAAACAGAAGTTACGACAGATTGTCTTCTGGGTGACTTTCTATTATCGCGCTAGAGCCTAGAGTTTTACAGCGAGAAAAAGCGTAAAATGAACAATATGTATAGTTAATACTCTTGAGTACAATGATAAAACCTCAATCAAACAAACTAACAGACAAACGCAAAGATAGCGGGGTCGAAAAGCACTTGAATGCTGGATATTAACTATTTGATGCCGTCAGCGGCCAAAATGTGGATACAATAAAAAATAATTAAATTAAAGTAAACAAACCGTAAATAAATAAAGAGTAACACCTAAAAAACTAACTGTCCTTATCTAAGATGACCAGAGATCTCCAACCTTAGTCAGGTCTAAATTATTAGGATGTGCCACAAAATAAGTGTGCCTATATTTTCCACCAACATTCTTTTTGTCATATACACAATTTGTAAATGTCACTCGATTATAAAATTGTCATATTGCCAAAAAATATAAAACGCTTGACTAAACAGAGGTGGTTTGTATAAGTAGGTCATCTGGGGATACAAAAATTTGTTATTTTGTGGACAATTCAATTTGTCAATTTGGATTTTTCATTTACTATGAATTATTTTTAAATAACTTTGTTTGGTATGTGGAGAAAAAGTAAAATAAAATAATTTAAAGACAGACATCTGTGTACATGTCTGTTTCACTTGGAAACTTACCATGGCGTGGACTAACTGACTGTCTGACAGACCAATCGACCGACTTTTTGACTGTTCGACTAGACGACTGACTGATGGGCTAGCTGACTGAATGACCGAAAATGGCTGACTAAACAGCTAACTTGCGGGTTAACTGGCTGAATGACAGACCGATCGACCGTCTGACTGATCGATTGTCTGACTGGACGACTGACTGAGGGACTAACTGACTGAATGACTGACTGACCGACTGAATGAATGATTGGACGACTGACTGACGGAGTTACTGACTAAATGACTTGAGAGTCATGTGTTGAGAGCTTCAAAATTGCGTTAGAGCCAATTTGGTATCTTACTCACTTGTGTATGGTGGGCGTTACATGCTATATTGTTTTTGTATTTGAAAAAATGTTAACTATTCAATATATATTCCTAATAATGACCATCTTTCCACTTACTGACAAAAATTATCGTGAAGTGATTTATGTGAATATTAATTGAATAATAGTCAGTTTTATAGCGATATAGTGTTTGGCGATAATCCAAACGTTCACCATGCACGACTTACAAAGTCTGTATTAAATTGGCATTACTGGTATTAGGAAAGCTTCCCATACATAGATCATCATAAAAAAAAATATCATTTTCCACAACTGTTAATTACAGGCCGTTTCTTCCCCTTAAACAGAACACATTCAATTTGTGCTATTTCATATCGCAGAGATTTGTTAGTTAAAGGCAAATATTACGAATACGAATTTTTAATTTATAGACCTTTTCCGTTCTACCTGCTTTCAGTAAAATTTTAGGCGGAATCGTGTCAATTCAAACCACCTTCTTCATGAAAACAACAATTAACATGCAGTATAAACATCAAACGATTAAATAATTCAACAGTTCAGGTCATAAAAGACTTATATTAAAAACTATATACAAAGCTAAATAATCCATTAAATATAGTATAACGTTATTCGTTCATTTACCAAAAATGTTTGATACAGTTGATTCTGCAATTGTATTAAACAAACTAGAACGCTATGGATTTCGTAATATAACCACTATAGCTGGTTTATTAGTTACTTAAACAACCCCGACACATTACAGACTGGAGTACCACAAGGATCTGTATTGGTACCTTTATTGTTTCTTATTTACATGGATGATATCACAAATATATCTCATTCATAACCAATATATTGCTTTTGGTGACGACATAAACTCATTTAGTTCTAATACAGGTCCTTTAAATCTCGGTCAAACTTTACACCAAGAATCTTAAAAAATGTGCGACAGACTTTAAAGTGACAGACTTTTCTATAACATTAAAAAGTGAATAGCTCTACATCACCACAGACGTTCTCCTAACAAAACAACTCATCAAACCTCTTTCAAGGCCTGGAGCTATAGCATAAAACAAATCCACACATTAACGTTTCTCGGCGTAACATTTAATAATAAACTGACTTGGACTGCTCATATGTAAACGATATCTACAAAAAAGCATCACGGAAATTAGGTATCATTTTAAACACAAAAGCTTGTCTTGCCTATTGTAATGTGGTATGATGCAATACTTAAAATACTCACTTACTTCTTCTAATACGGTTTCAAAAACGTGGAATTAGAATTATTAATTTATCCAGTAAAGATGATCCGTCTGTACCACTCTTTGTTGAAAACAACTTATACTTTTCAAAAAGTTCAGTGACTCATAAATTCACCCGCAAAATTTAACTCTCCCATTTTTTCTTTGCGTTTTTCGGCAAAAAGTCTGACGCTCATGAATATCATCAAGCCCGTAGTTTGTCAATTATTTTACATATATACCATTTCACAAAACTAAATTGTCATTCGGTACCTAAAAAATAAAAATACCAATCGAATTAAACAAGTTGTCCCACGACATAAAATATAGCAATCCAATGACATTGTTTTAAATGGCTCCTTAAATATTATCTCCTCAGTACTCTACTTCAGTCTGGTTTTGGCTTTCTCTCTTTCGCGACATAAACATTTTAATCAGTTCTATTTTATATATGAATCTGTTGGGTTTAAAAAAAAAATGTTATGATGTAAAAATGTAGATTTTGTTAGTTTTTATTTATTGTTTACATATATCATGGGATAAAACAAGCCCTTTGGTGCTTATATTCCCTTCGGAAAAACAACAACAATAATTAATTAGTATATATATTTTTTTAAGTCTCCATTATATTTGCAAATACTCATGTAATTATACTTCTGGTGGATAAATGAAATAAAATATTTTGATTTTAATGACAATATAGCACAGGTTTTTTGATAAGCGCGGGCGGATAAAAGTATAAGTTGTTTTAAATTATGACTTTATACCAATTTCTAAGTAACTCCGATTTATTAAATTTTTTGTAAAAGGTTTGATTATAAACACATTTACCAATCCCTCTATAGCAATGCACAGATCTCTCCTTATATTTGTTTACTTTTAATCTTTTTTATTCTGAAACATTTTTTAAAATCAAATTTCATGATAATATATTTTTTTTTAAATTCACATGATTGGTAATTTAGGTACTAAAATAAATAGCTTATTAACATAATTAATAACATAAAAAACTGGTAAATAAATTAACACCTTCCCATATATCTGTTGAATTCGCCTTGATATGCTACCAAATTTAATAAAATTATTTAATATTTTGACATTTGATGTGATTTCATTTGGTATTTTATCGATGCTTTGGGAAAAAGCTTCATATGTAGGTCAAAGAGCGAGCTACTAAACTAACCAACAAAAAAACATATCGCCTTACTATTGACGCCATTGGACAACATTGTCGTCTTGCCCCTAGCGGATAGATAAAAGGATTTTGGAGAACATCCCTTATTTCTAACAAATGTTTGTTTGATTTGGGTTTAAAGCCGGAATGAAGGAAATTTCGTTTGGTCAGATAACGTTTGGTTTGATAACTCCTTCCTCGCCTATGTGTTAACGTTTGGTCTGATAACTCCTTCCCATCTCTTTGATAACGTTTGGTCGGATAACGTCCTTCTCCATCTTAGGTAACGTTTTTTCGGAAAACTTCCTTCCCAATCTTTTGTAACGTTTCGTCGGATATCTCCCTCCCAAAATTTTGCCATTAAAAAAAAAATCCGGTAGGTACCCTAATAGACCTTTCCCGAGTTCACAGTCGAAGACGTAGTATATGATTATAGGGAATATTTTAGAGATGCCGACCAAAACATCTGAGATGACTCAGGTGAATAAGTCGACAGTCTACAAACATCAAAATTGATTTAATTACGCCACTGACACATTTACCATAAGCCCGAAATCAAATGTTCCATCATGTCAATACCATTTGGGTAGCTTCGACCATCAAAATTTGGGTCTAAAATTTGACTTGATATTTTTGGGTACGTCACGTCTATACCCAATTTTTGGGGGTCAAAATGGATGTGATTTTTTTGGGTCACTTCGACCCAATTTTTCTAACAGTGCAAAAAGTCATCTAACAACCAATCTGAAAGTTCAGGACAAAAATCAATAAGAAATATAACTTTTTATTTTCAGAACAACATTCGACCTGACAAAATGATATAGTATAGTGGAACGTGCTGGGGAACAAATCGGTACATGCATTTTACTTGCCAATTGAGGCATACATAAAAACTAACCAATGATAAGTATAGCTATTATAATATATCGTAGGAATAGTGCTTCTCTAACCCTGGTATATGGTATCCCCCCCCCCCCCCTCACACACACACACAAAATTGGGGAGGGGGAATTGATATATGTGGCGGTCGTGGTATTTATAGTCTATCACGCTGTCATGAAGTTTATTGCCACTATTATTGCAGCCCTGCAATATCCATCATGAATTTATATCACTTTCCATTCTTACGTCATTTGAAGGTCGATTCATAATAATACAATTTCAAAAGACGACCATATTCAGTTGCCATATGTAAAGCTGACGAGAACAATTCCATAGAAGACATTGGTGTCAAGATGCCGGCCAGATTCTTGGTGACATTTCCGCATTCCAGCGGAAGAGCAAACTAGATTATAGGGATGGAATAAATCGCTCTATGAATTGATGGATTGATTGATTGCTGTTTTAAAGTTGAGTCACTACAATGAACAACCCGGAAGGGTTTTTGATCAGAAGATCAGAAGGCAGGACAATGCGAAGTACAGACTCTATATTAGTAGGCCCTATATATGTACACAACATGATCTGCTACAAATATTTACAGCATGTGTCCGGTCTTATAACCCTTGCTGTGAAGATCGCTCTTTTTCTCGAAAATATTGATTTTTGGTCCACCTTAAAGCAGCGTAAACTTCTCAAACAATACGCAATTCCCAATACATCATAATCTTCTCTCTGGCAACGTTTTGAATCTAAGGGTTCGAAAGCCCCATCTCGATTCCAAACTTGGTGTAAGAATAGATCATATAATGGCTTATGATTCTCTACTTGGAATTAATGGAGTGTTTGGTGTTCTCTAGACGGCGTAAGGTTTACATAAAAATCCATTTGGACAAAAAAACCTCGGAAAATTGTCTCTCATAGACTGACCGTAATGGCTTAAGAAATTTACCGATATATATATAAAATGTGGCCCTTCGATAAACACACTCGCACATGGATGTCGACAAATTCTAAAACAGAGGAATTATCTCATGTTCGAAATGAAATCTCAGACACACGTTTCTGTTTAGATCTTAATCCCGAGTTGTTTTGTGCAACCTACACACATTTCACTAGAAGCATATAAAAAAGAATAGAAAGTACTCGGACATGGGTATGAAATGAGCCTAACTAAAACAAAGTGGTTTTATAAATAAATGTAAAACATGTGAACAATTTCATTTTTCTATTTCAAATATAAATAGGTGACAAATGTTTGATGCTATATGTTTTGAATGCAGAGAAAGAAAATTTGTTTACCTCCACCCGAATTCGATCTCGCTTTATATATGTATTTATTTATTGAGAACACGACAATTAAAAAATGACTTGGAAATATGCCGTGCGGAAGACGAAAATTCTACAAATTGAATATAAAAAATTCAATAGGACATAGGATTTTGTGTTCATTTAATTAACAATTTTCGGAGAGTTGAGAAATGTCCAGTGACTAAAGATAAAACAATTTAAAATTAGAGTTGAAGGAAGAGCCACTATTAAAAACTAGTAGGCCTAATATGTTCCAGAAAATATGTGAAAATACAAATAATTTGAAAGGCATTAAACATCTATCCTATCAAAAGTTAACTTTCACTCATGGTGTTAGATTTCTTAAATTAATATAATAATACGTATAAGTAAAATAACTTGAGGTTATAGCCCACCAAGCACAAAACTGTCAAAATTTAACTGTTGTATCGCAAATTGTTAAAGTGTGTTTCCCGTTACAGAAAGATTTTAACCCGATGGTCGCGATATTTGTTAAATAAGCTTAAAATACACATGTACAGCTGAGCTAAAATTCTGGTCAAGGAATCTTTAACAGACGCTATACTTCCACTGACGAAGGGAGCGTGGTTGTCATGCCAACGTGTAGTTTAAAGGCTCCTTATCGATTTGTAGAGCAGAAACTGTCTAGTAAAGTGAGAATATAGAGGAAGCTAGGGGTTTGAATTACACAGAAAATCAACTGGGGACACTCTGACCGAGAAGAATTTCATTGATTTGTGATTAGCGCCATAGGTAATACTTGCACGTCAGGCGATACACAGACAAATCTAATGGCCAGCCGATTAAAGTTTCATATCAAAGAACACTATATGTCCGACATTTCTCACACACAAAACAGACTAGTTGAGATTGAAAATATTCAGAATATTTATTATATGCCGCGAAGGCACATGACACGTATATAATCATCGATTCATCGTGTCAATTTATCTGGTAAATATCTACAACCACTCGGTTAGATAAATCCTCTATTCATATCTACAACCACTCGGTTAGATAAATCCTCTATTCATATCTACAACCAATCGGTTAGATAAATCCTCTATTCATATCTACAACCAATCGGTTAGATAAATCCTCTATTCATATCTACAACCTCTCGGTTAGATAATTCCTCCATTCATATCTACAACCACTCGGTTAGATAATTCCTCCATTCATATCTACAACCAGTCGGTTAGATAATTCCTCTATTCATATCTAGAACCACTCGGTTAGATAATTCCTCTGTTCATATCTACAACCACTCGGTTAGATAATTCCGTTATTCGTTCTCCAGCAAACTTGGGCTATCACTATTAAACAGCAAGTGTTTGTGCAATGAACATCAGAAACAAGAAATGGACCTTCGTCAATTATTTGTTTGTTTGGCTGGTGTTATTTCACCTATAAGACGACGGATTGTCCAATTCTTCCCCTGAAACATTTACTATCCAAGAAATCCAGTAGGAAACGTCGCCACCGAGATTGCCGGAGTCAGCTCGCGCGACTCATCCATATAACCGACGTCCACCGCGTAACTTAAACCCTTGCGGTACATCGAAGGAAGGTCAGCAGTCCAAATCTCAACCCCCAAGCCACGGATGCTGGCCCGTCTCATCAGTTAGAAAAAATGTAAATGGGTCATCATTCAGGAATAAATTCTTGCGCAAAAATTCAAATGCTTGTACACAATGTATATAATGAAAGATAAATTTTAAGATAATCGGGTGGTATTTCCAACTCGAATTATTTGGACTAAAAAATTCAGATTGTAAATTGTGACCATGGCTCATAATTCTTTTGCTAAATTTTCTATCGTGTCAATTCGGCGATATCTACGATCATTTAGAGAGACATCGATATATACTGATTGTGTTATAACTGATTTAAGATTTTATTTCTGTCATTAAAATCAGTTTACTTGGCACCATGTTGTACTCCAGGCGTCTTCTTAAACTTTATTTGAGATTAATTCAAAATGCGAAAAAGCAATGTGCAGTTAGTTTCACACAGTCATTCATTCAGTTCAATTTGTTTTCTCCTTGTAATAATAAAACCAATCTCTTGTCACCTAATTGAAATATCAGCGAGTTTATCATCACTTCTCTTAATGAAATAAGCAATGAAGAAACACAGTGAGCACATAAAAAATTAATTGATTAATGAAAACAATGCATACTCCGTGCTTCAGTAGTTACCTTTACAGTTCTTGAATAATTTTTGTGTCTTTTTGAAAGTGAAGATTAACAGTATTTTCGTTACTTTGGAATTACACTGCTGGCGATTCGGTGCCTAACTCTGAGGGTCGTGGGTTCGATTCCCGGACGGGTCTCAACCTACAAAATTTTCTGAACAGGTATATGTTATAAGGAAGTGTAATTCCAAAATAACGAAAATACTGTTTACAGTTCTTATTGTCCAAGGAATAAAGAATGTGACATATTCATTTCATGTAAAGAACTTTGCATGGGTCATAAACATATTGGTATTCTTAAAAGGCTCGCAGTGTCCTGGATAATATAATTTTAAACTATTCGTTCATTTTTAAGATGGGGTTTGATTAAAAAAAATTAAAAAAAATTTTCTTTGTAGGCCTACTGATAGCGAGTGTATATCACAAGAAGGAACTTAATATCATATTGTCTTCAGTATTCATTGAGTTGAATTTTATCAGCCAACATTATGAGTATGTTCAATGCATGAGAGGAGCACTATATAGAACGTGATTAATATAGAGATTAGAAAGCAATTTCTTAAGAATAGGTTCCTGGCGCACACCACAGGTTATTTCTAGTGGTGTGTCGAAAGAATCTATTGTTAGTAGTAATTCGCTGTGTGCGGCAAATTAAATGGGCACTTAAACCACCTACACCAACAATCTCCAATTTCTAAAATAGCACATTATACCATAGAATAAACAGTGTTCAAAATTAAAATATGAACTTGAAACTATAAACTGAAAATTATAAACGCGAAATGAAGTCGGACTGATTTCATGTCACGAAGTCATTTCGACAATGTCAACCGCATCACCCAATGATGCACACTACTAAACGAGAATTTTCTTATACGGTGCTCAGTTTTTTCTCCAGGTCGAATTCTGTATCACGTATCCGAGTCGGTTGAAATGAAAAGCTACACACTTGTATTGTTATATTTAATTATGTAAACATACCACTGTTAAGATAACTTATTCTGTTACTATGTAATAGTTTCAATGTTTCTAAGCCATGGATACTTGTGACACAGGATCGTATTTAATGTGCTTCTTTATTTATACTGGCAATTTATCATTGCTCCTTATATGATTTCTCTATACGATGTCCCGCATTATTAGAAACAAAATAAAGCAAAAACGCATTCACATAAATCTTAAACTAACAGCGTAACGCCACTGACGTGACAAAAACTTTAGAAAATGTTTAACATATCTCGTAAGGGAATTTATTCCGGCTTTATTGACCATATGTTCACGAACATAATCACAGCTGAAGTTGCTTACAATACAACATACAGCTGGTATCTACACAATGTAAGATATATGGCACCATTTTAAATGTCAGATTCAGGGTGATTGTTAGGGTTAGGTTTTTAGTAATCCTTACACAGAACTATATATGTTCTGACATAATGGATATGACCATGTTAGTTACTAAGGAAACCGTGTATAAACAATTTTTGTTTGTTTCTACATACTTCCTATAAGAAGATAACATTTTGCAAAGACGTTTCACAAACTTGGTCACAGATTGGGCATTTTCGCGAACAGATAATCTCATGAGTTTAAACTCTTTGTGTTTTCAAGGAGTACAATTTCTGAGGTTTAGGGAGTCGAAATCCCCGTCGTATAAGTAAGATGTCCTTAATTACAGCGTTAAACGCCAAATTAAACAACAAACAAAAGTTCGAAGCAAAATTACGTTGAACCCGAGCTATGCGCTCTAAATGGATAGTTTGTCTGATCCCATGTTTATGTTATTATTACAGCTCAGCTCCCTTTATACATTTGAATGACACTGTCTGTAATTTACGTCATTAGTATTAATAGTTTGTGTGAGTTAATACATCGAGATCACAATAAACAATTTATAAATGCTCCTAAAACACGTTTACTGTAAACGTTAACTGAAATTGTAACTGCCATTAAAGCTAAAACGAGAAATCTTCATTTCTGTGTCGACTGGAACTATATTGGAACAATGTTTGGATGACCAATTTAGCTTGAATCCAGCTTGATAAATAGGCCTTTCGCACAGGTTGTATCAACTGGCATGGGCCACCTCGTTTGCACTAGGAATCACGAACAAATACAATGGCTTTGTTTTAAACCCATTGAAGCTTAATTGTACAAACTTTAGACTCCTCACTAACGACAACAACGGATATTTTTAGAACTTGTTGTGTTCGTTCCTCAGAGGATTTAGCCACCCTTGTAGTTTAATGGATCGATCGTTAGAGTCAGGGATTGTCTATATAAATCTCTTGAGAAACTTAGAAATTTATCTAGTGCCATGGTCCCCTTTTTCTCTTAAACGGCGAAACCAGCATTCAAAATTTTGCCGCTTTATTGAATTCTGTACAAAGTTATATGTGATTGATGCATCTAGCAGTGTATTTAAATCTTATCTCTGAATATGAAAGAAAGCCTGTTGGTTGAAAATCTTGTTTTTCATGGCATCTCTAATTATATCAGAATTGGACATACAACAAGTTTTTTGTCGGGTCACGATAAGTATCCTGTTAAAGGTATCTTTAACTACAGTTTACAAATATATATAAGATAGTCCCAATTAGCCAGTAAATGTATCCCTGAGATTTATCTTATGTATAAGTTGGACATTTTATTAGCTGATACTTTAAAAAAAATTTAAATATGATTTTTTAAATTTCTTTCTATTTGGAACCAATCGGTGTTGTGTGGTTAAAGGTCGGAGTTTAATGGTAGCAAATATATAAAATAGCTTGCCCAACATTTTGTCTGCGGTTAAAACATATATATATTTGAAAAAAACCATTTTTTTCTCTTCATTTATTTAAAATATATATTGAAAAATTATATGTAGTAGGACAAATTGCAAGAAACGACCTATGCAGGACATTTATGTATGTCAAACACTGTTGATTCACCTACTCCGTCTTACAATAGATTGACACCTAGCAAATAGTATAGTAGTTTTTATTGTTATATGGATACGCAATTAAATACCTCCATCATGATATATAGGTGAATTCGCGTTGAATGGTTAGTGGATACTTGATGGTTAATACAAAATGGGATAAACGCAAACACGTGAGTAGGAAAATTCCACTTCATATTGTTCCTATCATTTCTTTTTTAAATGACATTATTTATTTGGGTAGGAAGTCCGCCAAAACGCTCTCTCTAGTAATAATAGTCAGCACTTATATGTTGCCGTGCATAGCGAAAATTACCAAACTTTTCGCAAAAATCTAAATTTGATGTGTATTTATACAATAACTCTCAGTGAGTGTCGCTAACAGACCAATGAACGAATTCGAAAGAAAACAAAAAGATTTCAATATTTGATACAAGGGAATATATATAATCAGCTCTATTTTGAAGAAATTATTAAAGCCTTCGAACATTTACAATTACGCTTTATTTTACTTAAAAATTTATAACAACCGCACCATTTCGTTTAAAAGACTTAGGAGCTGCTCCTCTTTTACAAACTGTACAGTAAGTGTTTTTGTCTTATGTTGTTGTTGTTTTCTATACATGTTATTATTCTCGCTATTGTAGTAAGTAATATGTCTTTCATGTTCTTTAGGGATTTAAATAAGGGTTTTTTCTCTCCTTTATTTAACTTAAAAAATAAGCGGGGTTTTCTGTATAGTTATGAGCTACTTCAAGTTCCAGTTTATATTTTATTTTTATATATTTATCCGGAGACTGTAAGTATTGTGGGGTTTTTTGCGTGCGTTTAGACGTTCAGTTACCCAATTTTTTGTCATTTTTGTGAGAATTGTCTATAAAGAAATCTGTTCGTCTATAAATTGACTTCTTAAACTGTTGTGTTCATTTTTTTCCCTTGTTTCCGGACTTTTTATGGGATTTTTTTCCCTTGAGTTTGTTCAATAAAGTATTTTATTATCTTCTTATTCAGATTTCAGATGTTTCGTTGTATTATCTTCCCTTGCAGAGTTTTGAACAAATTTTATGTCTTTTTATTATTCAAGTTTATATAACTTTTAACAGGTGGGGTTTTTTTTTAAATAAAAATGTTGTTATTTCTTAAGACATTGGAAATTCATTTAAGAACATGCTGTTATTCTGTGATGCCATTTTAAAAAGAAAGTTTCGATGATTTTAGCGGTGGAGGAAGCAAAGAGCAAGCGTTTTCTTTACATAAAACAGTCTACTTGAATTTTTGTTTATAAATGGAGGCGAGTTTTTTTTTCTACGTTTACCCACTTTTTATCCATTTGATATGGATGATTGCCTTTCTGATACAAACAGTCAACACCGAATAAAACTCGTTTCGAAAATTAGGTAAACAAAATAGAGGATTTAAAAAAAAAATGAACTCATTGACGTTAAATCGCGGAATTGTTTACTTGATACAAAACTAAAAATAAATAGGTTTTTTTCTTTAAAGAATACATATCGGTGTGTTGTGATATGATATAGTTTAGCTGCTAACAATGTTAATGCCATTTAAATTATATTATCATATTTATCATCGTTAAATATATATATGCGCACATGTCTCTATTGAAGATGTAAATATGTCATATATCAAGCTGTAATTTTTATATTATAAATATTTTAAAAAATTTAAAAAGCAAATTATTGTCAGACGTCAAAGCCTTTGTTTAATCCATCCTAGATGTTTTACAGGTTATAGTACAATAAACAATTATATAGCCACCATTATATACAGGGCTTTTTTTAATCAGCAATAAAATAGTTGTGGAATTTGTTTTAATACGAACCTATATAATTCTCTTGAAATTGAATCCGATAAACTAAATGAAATAAAAATAAATGAAATTAACAAAAGCCGAGCACTTTTGAAAATTGGCAAGCAGACTTTCTTTTCATTTAACTCGTGTTTGTATTTTCATTCGTCGTGTCATTCAATCCGTCCAAATCTTCTAGTTTTGTTGCTGTTGCAGTAAATAGACTGCTGTGTTTAATTTTCAGTGTCTGTCAAGGGATTCAATTCTCTATTGTGATTGTGTTCATTGTCATGCGTGTGTAGGATTCCCCTCCATTTCCCTCAATAGACTCTCTGCCCACTCACTTCGAAAATATGTTCGGGGATTTTCGACCATTTCCGTCAGTATGTCACGCGGGCAGACAGACGACAAAGTAACCAATTCTTGATTACTGGGTAATGTACATGTTTAAATTACCATGAAGTCCTGTCACCACCACATAATGGATATATAAAGAAGGAAGGAAAATCGTGGAAAATTAGAAGCGTGTACATAAGAAAATTTGCGACGGGAACTTGGAATATAATTTTAAACAATGCATTTAGAACTCACTGTGATTAGTTGTTAAATTCTAGTTTTGTATTTTTATATAAACCAGTTTTATGTTTTATTTAGGCATTAACCGGTCCGGGTAACTGACAGAAGCTATCCCTGATTTTCAGCTGTAAACAAATATTAATAAATAACTTCTTGTATTGAATTCAGCGTGAGACTTTCACTTCATTTCCCTGACTCTGGGGAATTTGATTGGGTAAAAAGTTAGACGGAACTGACAATATTGGCCCAAACAATAATATTTTTCGGGCAAAATAAAGGAAATTCGCCGGACGAGGTTTTAAAGTTTTACTTCCATGAAAGGATATGATAATATATGGCTATCTGCAATAATTGGTTTAGTTTGAACGTAATATTTAATTTTCGTCGTCACTGTAGAAATAGTCACGGATGTCACGCTTATTTTTCAAATGTTAGCAACTTTCTTGAAAAACTGACGCAGTTTCAAATAAATTATAGATATTATGATTTTTCACCTGTGTTTTGTTCAGTCATTTTGGATTTTATTTTTTAAATCACATCTGTCTTGATGAAGCGTTTTTGTTTTGTTTACATGTCTCTATTGAACAAAAATGCTAAGTGTAACTTAGGTATGCTCTAGAAACATGGTAACTGTCTGTCAGATTCAGAGGGAACAGGACTATACAATGTTCCATTTTGAACCTTTATGCAAAACTTCACGAAATAAATGTGCCAAGCGTCACATTTTAATATTTTAATATTGCAATCAACATGTTCATGGCTGTGTAAACTCGAACCATCAAATAAAGTTCACATATACATTCATTCAGAGTAATTACAATGCATTAATCTATTTTATATTTGTTATTTACAGACACTTGACAAAACATCAGTATGATAAGGTGAAGCTAATTGAAGCTATTTAGTTCATGGTATAGATAAATAACAAACCCATCCACCTCATCTGGTCCCCTTGACTAATTCGTGAACAATCCCTACTATATTCCGTGGGCTGTAAACTACATGATGATGTGTTTTTTTTGTACAGGCAGAGAAATTGCCATCGACCTTTCGCCTCATCATTTAGGCCGATGTCTATTTAAAATCAAATGATCTGAGCTGCTGCTATTAGAATCAGATATCTGGTGACGATACCTCTTCGTTTGAATTTCTTTTTGATGATGCTATCCCCCAGTAAGACCAAACTTGATCATATACAACCCGTTTCCGTTAACTTTACGACATTAATACACACCCCATAAGCAAAATTGACGAATTGGCACACAATAATATTTGCATTTAATTGTTTAAAAAAGCGCCACAATACTCACTATCTTATTTCCGTCCAAAAACGGTGTTAAAAAGTTGCCCAAGCAAATTTCATTTGTTTCTATTCATGTGATTATTACCTTTCCTTTGGGGAATATACTATCACCTGGTTGCGTGGAAAATATTTGCACTGTCGGCTTTATGTTAAAAATACCATACATATGAAAGTGTTTTCAGACAGGTGGCTGGAGTGTATGCCCTGTGTAAAAATATTTGGTACTTTAGTGAAAATATTTTTAACATGTATACAGGTAATTGTTGTGTGAAACTGTAAGTCATGCAGGTAAAATAAAAACACTAGCGCTCATATTTCGGCCAACGCAACCAATCTATTCAATTGTTTGAAAATGTAAGTGATAAAAGTATTAACGCTGATCCATATAGTGGTCACCGTACTTCGCTATTGGCAGTTTAGAGCTCAATCATACATTTATGGAGCAAATCGAAATCAACGTAATTAACATTTATGTTTAAAATAGTATGTTTTATGAGATTTGGTGTTTATTGTCCTTTTCTTTAGGTAACGCAGTATTCATCTTTGAATCAGGCAACAAGGCAAATGATGCCCACATGATCTGCTCATCTTCAACCAAATTCGTCATATGACATAAACTGTCAAAAGTTTTCTTAAGAGAAAATCGAGCAGTAATCCAGCAATGGTTTCTCGCCCACAAAGTTTTATACAGGGAAATCATTTCTCAACATTTGCAAGAAAAAATACAAGACAATAAATTAGTATAATTATAATTATACAATTTAAAAACTTATATAAATAACTATTCTTGGAATTGTTAAGTTTGAAATTTTATTTGGCCACTTCCACATAAAAATAGATTAGGGCCTGTTTAACTGAGTTTAAATGAATATAATAATATTGTACCGACGAAGATTACAATTTCTAATACAGAAATGTTACAGTATACTGTAAAGAGGAACTACCTCTAGGACGTATACTATACTACTTGGTAGAGCTAAAAACAACATGTTTATTGTTCGCAAATTTTGAAACGGATGTATAGGCAATAAAAAACTGGTAAAGATAAAACCAGCAGGTGAATTGTTCGTAAATGTTGAAACGGATGTATAGGAAATGAAAAACTGGGAAAACATCAGAATTAAGTCTGGTTTTATTTGGTAATTGTGTATTAATAAATTTCTATGTGGAAAGAAAACAAAGAAAAAGCCTTGTTTTTTAAACTAATTATTATCACGATATTATCCTGAGCGACATTTGCTTACCAGCTATTGCTCCGACGACATTTATTGAAGACATTTTTTATTTCGATATATACTTCAGCTATACTCTGGCTCAATCAGCATCATGTCATCCGGCCATAATTGATCCAGTTCATATATCGGATGAGATAGCTATATATTTTTTAACTTTCTGACATTTTGAGGTTAGTTGATACATCCGAGACTGATTTGAGATTTTTACCCTTTAAATCTGAATAGAGTTTAAGTCCACGAACCATGGGAGCAATGGCTATGGGTGCAAATGTCGCCCTAGAAAATGTCACCTGAGCCGGGGTCATCGGGGTAACGGACTCTGGACGAAGCATATGTCGGAGAAATTGTTATTTTGTTTTCAGAGCTATTGTCTGGAAACAGAATGCGGGAGCAATTGTCGGGTTACCATCGAATTCTTAAATTTATTTCTATATTATGTAAATGTATATTAAACATGACCGCATCGTTTGATATGACATTTTGAGAAACCTGACACCCGATTGTGACTTAAATGTAACTCTGTAAGATGTCTGCTATAAACGTTAGGTGTTCTTCCCATTCACTATAGTTTATAATCCTTCTTGACTAGTTTTTATTAGTTTCCATTGTCATATCCGTTTAATACAAGAGGAACTCCGAATAACGAAGGCTTATTTTAATCTTAACATTTCGGCACTTTAGGCTATAACTGGGGAATCTATAGCCAGCTTATCAGCAGCTTATCAAGTGTGCATGGCAATTTCATTTGTGTTTGAATGCTTTTTTATTGAGGTTTGGTGCCTCGCCTAGCTTTTAAAAAGAATATAAAATCATACAAACATTTCATTTGAACAGAAAATGTCACAGCTGTGCATTTATCCTGTCAATTCGTACTGTGTTCTCATGGCATACGAACTCGTGATCAAAGCCCATTGAAAACCAATTGTTGATAAGAAATGTATTGCATCCCTGTGCCAGAGTGATTACTCACAGAAAAGTCGGATCATTGAGTTTTGTACAGTTGATTCATACGCAAAAGGAAACAACCCGTTTCAAACCCTAGATATAACAAACCAGTCCGACGATTAGAATGTTTTGGTTTTTTTCCTTTTCAATCCAAAACTAGCTATCCGCGTCTGTAGTTTATAATAGAGATAAGCGGTTCGACCTACTAATCTTACCTCGATGTACAGCTCACGGGTTCCAGTCCGCTTGTCGATGCCAGGGCCCGGTTGCTCGAAGAGCTAAATTAAAACCTCTATTAGATGACGTCACGACATGTTGTAGGTCTATCTCTAGCTCGGCATTAGGGATTTAATCTGGTGTTAACTGGCCCCAGGTATATAAGTGTGTGGAATCGCACAATTCCGGTGTTGGCCCTAACGAGGTAACACAACATTAATTGTATAATAGCGGATTCAAGATATAGGCCTTTAATGTGGCGTGACACCATCTAATATCGTATTAAATTCAATAGTGCTTCAAACCACGGGTGCCGCGGATTCTTTCTCTTTTGGTTTCTCTCATTTGTAATCCAAATATTGTACATATTATGTAACTTTGGTTTCGTCTGACGTTCATATATTCCTTTCTGGATACTGAAAAATTAACATGTAATGGTGCATAAATTTTGACATGAAAACCTTAATAAATGTAAGTTGCAATGAAAACATTGTTGTGAAAACAGGAGCTAACTTAGCCAACAGTTCCTAAAACCAGCCTAATTAAGTCAGTGTTGATACTTTCTACATGGAAGCCCTCGTGTTGTATTGATATATAATTTGCCATAAAAACATTTTTTGAAAACATTGTCTAAGTTAATAACCGACGTTGAAAACAGTTCATAAAACAACTGTGATGCTTTTGTTGTTAGCGTGTCGTCCTACTAATCCTC
>JAVFBW010121408.1:0-14832 GCA_034783835.1 Mopalia ciliata
GCACGTCAGATCATCGACGCGTGCTTAGATTCGCAGCAAAAAACAGGCACACACGATGCAACTTTGCCTGAGGCAGTTTACACTCGTGTAAACTGTTGCAGGCAAAGTTGCACCGTGTGTTGCAGGCTTAAGGAAACAATGTTCACAGCAACTTGTCCATTCATGTGAAGTATTGTTTGTGATTTCGACCTGGCCAGTGGTTAAGGAATCAGCCACTTACAAGGAGAAAAATAAAAGAATTTATTTTTAGGTACATACAGATTGTTTGTTTGATTAGGGTTTAACGTCGTACTCAAGGGTTGTACCATTTATTATTCTAATAGTTTATTAACTTTCTCCGTAACCCCGCAGATCAGGCAAGAAATCCAGGTAAGATATTAAAATCGAGGGCCCAGGAACACATATAACCTGCAGGCGCCTCAAAAAAGCCAATAATTCCATATAAATCGGATTTTGAAACGAAACAATAGTCATTAAAAACGCCAATCACACTCTTCCGAAGATCATTTGTATATTGGAAAGAATTGATTCATATGCTTTTTCAGACTTTAATGCTTCTTTTTGGTTTGCAAAAGGTCAAATTAACAGAAATCTATAAATTTATTTCAGATAACTTTGTTCTATTTGCAGCTATAATTATCGAAAATTACATTAACTAAATATTCCCCCTCCCCCAACAAAAAACAAAACACACACACAAAGAAAAGGTTATATTGGATATTAAATGTATGCTTTAGTATCAAATGTTAAGTATGTTCTTCATTCTTGTAAGGTTTAAATTTACGTGTTGTATAAAATATATCTATATAAAAAAACCTATAGCCTATATCTTAACTTCTACTGTGTATTCTTGTCCACTGTGAAAGAGGGTAGATTTCATTTTTGTCCACTGAAAGAGGGTCGACCCTATCCCGACCCCCAAGGTATGAATATCTTCTTCAAAATGGGGCTGTCGAATAACTGATGTCTGGCGATCAACATCAAATAGCACTGCTACATAAACACAACCTTACACATGTATATAAAGTTGTCACCACTTTTATAATGCAGTCATTCGATTCATGTTCTTCTGTACTGATTTGTTTAAGTCGGTACGGTACAGATACGTATATATTGTTTGATTGATGTATTGTTGCTTAACACCGTGTCCAAAGGTACTTAAGATAATGTGGCAATTTGTCGCACAGTAACTGTTACATTAACACAGTCCTACAAGATGTTTTTCTCTGTATGACAATTAATGACCATTCAGTGCTAAGCATACATGTGGTAAATCCGAATTTTCATATAACGTACACTTTCTCCTTTATACAATATCATATTATATGTACAGTGCGTGATACGTGACGATATATCAGCTCGACTTGTCTCAGGTCGGACTGCAGTATCAATCGAGCTCGAAGAGCGAGATTGATACGCAGTCCGACCTGAGACAAGTATCATATCATATACCTTCAATGTTTCTTTGACAAACTTTCAGCGAGGATAGTTTGACAGAGGCAAAGTACTACTGATATACTATTTAGTCCGAGATTAAAAATAATCCAATGTTTAATTGTGACATCGTATAATAAAACGGACTGTTTGATAATCCTTTTTTAAAACCTATAAAACTAGAAGCATGATTATATGATTTCAGTATTAAAAAAGCAGTTAGACTGTTTAAAACTGAAATTTAAAGAAGAACGCAAGTTTGTTTACATCAGAATCATATTACTGCCCAGTGGGAAACCCCAATGACTGAACTGTCCGAGCACGTGAATTTTTTCTATAAAATCAAGAAAACACTGTTCAATTTTAAACACTAACTAACGGCTTTATTTTGTTTAATTAGAATGTAACAATAACACAAATGGAACAAATTGTCCGACTGCCAAGTGTTGCTCTGCTACAGAAGGTCAAGGGATTTCCCCAGTCACGTTAGGGGGTGCTGTCATATAGAATGTAAATATTGAAAAATAGTCCCGTTTCAGACTGTACATATATGAACCATCTGATACAGATAAATACACAATGCCTCTGTATCTGTGTGGTGAGATTCATAGGTATAGGATAAAAATGTATTTACCTGTGCTGTGTGGCAGGACCTTGTGATAATTCCAGCAGAAGAGATTGGAGCTTAGTGTTCTTCTTGAATCCATCAGAATCATTTTGTGAAGTCTTACTTGAATTTCTCCACTGGTTAACAGGCACTGGTTTGTTGTTACTGTCCAGCCTGATCTCAATATCTACAGAAACAGACTTTTTTGTATTATTAACAACATTATTACAAAAACTTATTTCACTCATAACTGATTCAGTGGTATTTTATGCTGTGCTTAAGGGTATTTCACTCATATGACTGTGGTGTATTCCAACAATAATTGACCAAAGTACAACCAAGATTGTAACATTTCCATAATGTTGGAAAGTTAATTTTCCTCCAGTGCTAAGTAAGGACGGCATTAATGCTACTTTTCACACAATCTACCCTTAGTATGAGGGCACAATCATGACAGAGCCGCACCATCAATAACAAGCTTGCTTGCTTGATAAAGGTTTATGTTGTACTTCATCCATGCCATGTAAAGGAAACTGCCGTTGATGTCACTAAGAAACTGACAAAACAGGACCACCAGAAGATGCAATACAAAGACATCACAAACAGATCGGCTTCATGTTGCCCCGAGAACATGAAGGAGATGGGAACCAACAAACAACTCAGTAAACCAATTTGAACACTTTGGCTCAACAGATTATAGTTTACTTAAAGTTAACATAAATGGGTTTGTTTGATTGGGGTTTAGTGTCATACTTAAGATTATTTCATTCACATGATGACGCAACGGGTGAAGAAAACCGACCCAGATACTACTGGCAACAAACAAAACAAGAGCTCAAGTGAGTCACAATATACACCCAAAGAAATCACATGGAACACCCATACTATGTTTGATTTGAATTGCACAAGAAGTTTTCAAATTACTAACAGAACCAAAATTTAGACTTAGCCACCTGTAGTCCAACATATGCCAAAACTAATTCTAAGTGATGTCTTGTCACATGGAACACTAATGCTAAGTTTGATTTGATTTGCACAAGAAGTTTTCAAATTAATATACAAATTTAGATTTTGCCACCAGGTGGCGGCTCCTGTATTTCGACATATGCCAAAGCTTATCCCAAGCCATTTCTAGATACATGGAACAATCAAATAAAGTTTGATTCGATTTTCACCAGAAGTTTTTAAGTAAACATACAAGGTTTTACAAGGTTTTCTAACGTAATAAAGCTGTGTACAGTCTGAAGTTGACACTCTATCGTCATATAAGTGAAATACCCCTGAGTATAACATTAAACACCAATCAAACAAACAATCCTGTTGGTCTTTAGCTCAGAAAGCACCAGGGCAACCAGAAGCTCTAGCCAAACATACATGGGAGTCTCAATACGTAAATTAGAGTTTGAAGGCAGTCCTCTGAGAATCGTTGCTTTTATTAATAACCTCACCAAGATTAAACTCATGTGACTTCCTTCAAAAACACCACTCTCAGGAGATTTAGGAAGTATGAGGACCCCTTTCAAATGACAGGTTGATTGATTGGTGTTTTAAGCTGGCTGAAGGGTATTTCACTTATATGATGCTGGTGTATTCCAACAACAACTGCCGCTACTCTTCAAACAAAACTGCCCTTAGCCAGAGGGCACCTTTCAAATGAAATTGATGTGTAAAAATTAGGTGTTCAGGAGTATTTTCTTCTTTTATTGTTTGTTTGATTGGTGTTTTAACATCGTACTCAAGGGTATTTCACTTATATGAGGACAGATTGTCCGGTTCACACTGGACACAGTCTTGTTACGGTGGAAAACCGAGAGGAAAACTCGTAACCCTGAGCCACAGCCCTTTTCTTCTTTTAAAATTATATTATCATGTATTAACTGTGTTTTCTGGCGGAAAGCTTCGACCAATTCACCCTCTTTACTACTAACATCATACCTGTAGTTTGGAAATGGCTTAGAAGTTGACCTTCACATAGGTATTGGTGACCTCCGAGAACAGAGGTCAAGGTTGTGGTTACCTCTCGTAGTATCACATCTCGTACAGCTGTAAGATCTCTACGCTTGCTGTAACCGCGGCCACCAAGTTTCTGAAGCAAAAACAGGACTATTTAGGAAAACCATAAAATTTTTGACAATTAACCATAGGACATTTACTTAGCTTTCAGTGTGTGGTATTTGACACCATCAAGTAATTACTATACTAAAACAGATAGAGTATATCACTCTAACATCTGCTACCTAGGCATGATTGATTGTTAGGTCTTTTATGCCATACAAAAGAAACTTGACTTATATGGCAGCAGGATATTCAAACAATAATACACAAGAACACAACATTAAAATGTCAAGCTTTTTGATACTGTTGGATAGTTGCTCAGACAGCTACTCTCCAAACAAATAGCCCTTAGCCAGAGGGTGAAACCTAAACTTAGACAAGACTATAAATTATGTTACAGGTGTGAATATTCCAGTCATCAACTTTTGATTGGGGTTTAATGCTGTACTTAAGATTATTTTACTCACATGGCAGCGTGTCAGCCCAATGGATCAAGACAACCACCCCCAACAACACTGGCAACAAACAAAAACAATACCGGACAATACAAAGACATCACAAACATATCAGCTTCCTGTTCCTCTTTAGCTCAGAAAGTACCAGAAAGCTCTCTCCAACCACCAGCTAGATTGTCAAGATAAACACTACATAACACACCATGCTTCTATTAAATTGTCTGAGGATTGGAGGAAATTGCGCTCCAATTTTTTTTGTATTATTCAATTTCACAGACAGCTTATCCCTTTTTAGATGATTTATCACGAATTGGCTTTAAATTTAAATGAAATAAAGGTTTGTGTGTTTGATTCGGAATAATGGTGTACTAATGAAAAGCATGATCGCCGCCACTGGCCAAAAAGCCAAAACATGTTTATGACAAGATGCAATAGAAATACCTCTCCAACAGATTAGCCCTGGTGTTCGCAGAGCTAAAGGGAAGCAGATGTGTTTGCGATGTTCTGTATTTGTGTCCGTCGTCATATAAGTGAAATACCCGTGAGTACGACGTTAAACACCAATTAAACAAACAAACAAACCAACAGATTAGCTTCCATTTAGCTTAGTTTCCTAGCCCTATTCATTCATACCTCATTAGACCTACGCAGATATGTAATGACTTTTTTCATCTTGATTTGGCCACCTCTGCTCTAACAAGTTTTGCACAGCTGATCAAAGATCTCAAATGTTCAGTGATCTGTCTAAATATCACATCCTATTAATTTTAACTCCATGTGCCTATTGTAGAGGCAGATATCCAAAGTAAAAATCCGGCATTGACAACATTTCCCTTCTCGCGCACAATGCTTGTCCTTTGTTTAAACATCTAGTGTGGTGCATTATGGGTAATTTACATGGCCAGGGTTTTTGTTAAGACGTTTGGCTGATGATAGGCATTGTGCCACCTGGTGTTTCAAAGACTTTCCAAAAATATATTTTGTTTCCCCACAAAACAAAAAACGATAGGAAAGAAGAGAAAAGGGAAGTTCTGTCCATAGCAGAATAGCTTAGTCTTCTACCCTCAATGGCTGTAACGATGTCACATGTATCCATTTATAGTGATGGTAAATTCGATCAATATTAATAATGTACTGGCCAGTGTTCAATTTCCGCTACTTTGTGAAAAGCGCTTTTTAGACACAGTCTGGTCGTAATCAGACATTGTAATATTTTCCCAGTTCACTCATTTGATTCAGTGTGGTTAATTTGCACAGTTTGTATTTCAGAATTGCACTTATATATATATATAACTTTATTTTACAAGGGTACAAGACTCAGTCAGTTTAAATAAGGAAATTGTTCTTCCCTGAGGCCCTCTGGGAACAAAATTATTTAGAATAACAAAACAGTACATTAAACTATATAGTAAACAAATAACATAATGGTGATAAAAAAAAAATAAAATAAAAAAAATAAAATAAAATATACATATGTATGTAAATATATATGTACATTTATAAAATATTTTACAACTTACTTTAGAGTTATAGAAATAGAAGGTTAATTTAAGGGTTAGTAATATTTACATTTTAAGAAATTCATCATGAGTGATTGGAAAGATGAATTAGATGAGGCATTTCGTAATTCCGGGCTCAGACTATTGTAAAGTTTAGCTCCACTATACATCAGGCTTTAAAATCATATATATTTGCCCAAAGGTCCCGGGTTCGAATCCCGGTGGAGGCAAACAAATTTTTCTCTCTTCGTTTATTCAAAATATCTATAGAATGTACTGGAGTTTTAAGGGAGATTTGTAAAAGGTCTTGACGCTTTGAAACTTTTTCAAATGGGATATTATTTATATCAGGGTTGGTTCTTGCTGTGTTTCTTCCTTGGAGAGTTTCATTTCCCCTCCTTTAACAATTCAATCTTTACAGCTTCTCAGTAAATTAAAATCAAGGATCGACGATTCAAGGCCAATTAATTATTCCGTTGACTGATTGATTGATTGTTTTTTTTTTACGTTGTGCTTAAGGATATTTCACTTATATGACGGCGGTTTATTCCAACAATAATTGACACTATAGCACAACCGAGATGTGAACAGTTTCCTTAATTTTGGGAAGTTAATTTTTCTCCAGCGCTAAGAAAATAAGCATAACTGCTAAAGGTCGGACAAAGCTAGCCTAATAAATTATACCGTACAATGTAATATTAATTTAAGTTATTTAACTCTAATTTATTATGCTAGGATTAGACAACTCATTATTTTGTTCTATTGCAGCGGCAAAAATCCTCATCAAATCAAGCATAATTGCCTTCTTACTTATCTCTCAATGAATTTACTTATATATACGGTAGTAACAAGTAGTTTACGTTCCCTTATCTAAATAGTTTTCTTGATTTGTTGATCATTTCTACAGCCTTCACTCCCATTCACTTACATTTTATGTTTATATTGCGTTAGTTTACAATTATTTCACCGTTTATAACCGAAAACTGTCTACTATTGCGCTCGTGTCGAGAGCTTAAACTATCAAATCTTGTTCCATTTACGCACGGAATAGGCCACATTGGCAAAGCGCCAAAACAAAAGGCAAGACCGGAAAAAAAAGAAGAAAAAAATGATTTTCAACGCTGTTGCGGTATGCGTTAAAAAAAAAATCTTAAGATAATCTTAACCTTTAGGTTTTTGTCAAAATAACAAAGCTAGGCAGTTTTTTTCACTATCCGCAAAAAAAAGGTACGCTAAAGTTAATGTTCCGTTGATTAAATATTCCACCCGTGTATAACCAATGCCTATTCGCCTTGTCGTTTAAGCTTCACCAGTTTACCCAGATTCCAGCGACTTTCGACGTGCCCTGTAGTAACAAAGAATGACATAGGTATAAACATTGATGAAACGCTTGGTTTCTGCTCGGAAACAAACGAGCTGCCAACAAAGCCAACAGCTGTTCACAAATCGTAACATGTGTTATATAGATTTTTAGTTTTCTATTCTCAGAGGCAAACAGATACATGAATACTATCATTCTACCCAGTGGCTAGTTCTATACAAAGCCTCAAATAAAGCCGCTGACAAAAGGTGATTGTTCTGTCGAAGATTACTAGAATAGAATTTACGTTAAAGCATTCAATAAAAATACTCTTTCTTATAGCCGTTTCTTATATTAATTCAGACTTTGACTTGTTTCTGACAAAGTTGTTTTTTGGGATGACTTGCTCGAAAGACTATTAGTCGCTAATAGCGGATTAGAGAATGATCCTCAACGTGGTGTGACGTCATCTATTTTATTTTCATAACCGTTCTTCGGGTTGTATTTCGTGATCTATATGAATGATAGAAAAAGATAAATTTGTTGTATTAACTATCATATGGTGAAATTTTGCTAATAGTCTTAAGGCTTCTTTTCTTTGTATTTTAGAACCTTAAGCATTATCAATGTAAAAAAACTGACATTGTTTGAAATTAAGTGGTTTGCAAATAATCAGTTAAGTAAACGACAGTTGTTTAAAATATTTTCTCGTATTCGCTCACGCGGCTCGCATTCAATACAATGAAGTTCTAGTCTTGCATCGTTAGAAATTGCCATCATAGTTTAAATCTTTCAGTTTCGCATTCAAAACTAACAGTCAACGCCAAATGTCACCACAAAAAATTTTATATAGCCTATTCCAAAAAAATCGACATTATGAAGAGAAATTCTCATAATTGATGTTTACAACGTTTGGACAAAAATCGCAATAAAATACAATGGACGGCGGGAAAGGAAACCTCAATGGGCCAATACTCAAACGTCAATGATAGAGTCTCATGCGCTTCGACTCCTATTGGCCATCGTACGTCATTGTCCAATTAATATTCGAGGCAGTTTATCTCCATACATCGTTTTCTCAATGTGATATTTCATCCCTTTCAATATATTGATTTCAAATCGCTTAATTTCATATTCTATTCCCTGTTTTATTTATAATCAAGTTTCAATGTCCATGCGGTTGTGTGAATGGAAAAATTTGTCAGTTCATTTAATAAATAATACTTACGAGTAATTTGTATAAAATCTGTCTTCATCACTTATTCCAATTTATAATTCCACAAATTAAACTAATAATCGATTTTGATAATTGTACCTGTTATGAAAAAAATATCTTATTGTATAAATTGTGGCTTTTCACTGTTGATTGTCTCTAAATATTTTCGTTATTTTGGGATAACACTTTCTTAATTTAAACAGATTCTAGTTAAGAAAATTTTGCAGGCTGAAACCCCACCCGGGAATGGAACCCACGACCCTCAACGTTAGGCACTGAATCGTCAGCAGTAAATATGTCTCTAAATATGCCTATAATACGCTCTTACAAATAATGGTTCTTTGAGGGTTGTTTAGAAAAGAAGATGGTTCTATATGGACATTACGACGAAATGGTTCTTAAATATAAAAAAAGAGAAGAACTGGGAACAGTTCCATACAGAACCATATAGGGTTCCACCAGAGCCATAACTGAAGTACCCCGAGGGTTCCCGATAAGAGCCATATTTTTCTAAGAGTGTACTGTTATTCTTGAGATAAAATAACTCATGTTGACTATACTCCTGCCAATATATTTCTGACCATAATACTGTGTTATTGAAATATGCCTCATCTTGTGAATAAACAAACAAACCAACACTCTCGAGATATTTGTTGGGACCGTTATGACCAGAATTAGAGTCTTCAATACAAGAGTCTTTTATCTTTTAATATAACATGTTATTGTGGAGCCACTTAAGACAAACCTATAGTTCAGACTTTATAAATGGCTGATTTTCGTGTATTTATGAGATCGATATTTGGGCGGTTATATATATATATGAACCGACTTGGTCTTTATTGGACCGTGTGCTGGATCCATTTTTTCATATTTTTGCATCGTTTGGAAGCTTTACGTTGTACATGATCTGTTTTTATTTGACTTTTATATGGACCATATTTGGGCTTTTGAACTGTTTTCTGTGTTTGTGTGATTATATCTAGTCCAGTATATGATCTGTGCATCATCTTGTCACTATGTAAACATGTTTACAAGACTGAGGCTTATTTACGTTTACTATATGGTACGTTTTTTGGTCTTAATAAATAGGTTGGCCCTTTCGACGCGCATGTCTGTTTTACATCAGACTTCAGTTCTTGCTGGAACGGAACACACCATCAGAGATCAGTTGTATTTCTTTCAGAGACATAATACGCGCAATTGAGTGTAACAGCGCCATCTGCCTTGTACGTTGCCAAATTGCCATATCCGTAATTCGTTACGATAGACGCCTGTTATTTCACAGATGCTATCTAAGCGCCGCTCTAGAACACTTTGCATTTACCTAAAGACAAAAGCAATCTTAAAATGGTTTACAACATTACCAAAATAGATTCAAAGCACAGTGGTGAGCATCAACAACAGCCCACACGAATTCCACACAGTTCCATGCGTATTTGGTGTTCATGTCAGAAATCCCAATCTGACAAGAACCGATGTAAGTGAGCATTCCCATATATCCTTTTGTCGTTTTAAGATTTGTCAAAATAACCTAGTTCTTGGTGTTTAATGACGTCAAATATTTGGGGTTCGTGAAATATCACTAGCCGACTAACAGTCTGTTAGCAAATACCATATCATAGTATTTACCAAGTTTTGATGAGCTGCTCTGCGATTTGTTATTCTAGTCTACTCATCGACGACGTTGGGTTTGAAGATTTTGTCATATACCCAGAACTGACCATGAGCAAAGAATATTACCTCAGATATTAGCTCAGATTTGTGGTGTATTTTCAGATCGATTAGCTCAGGTTTGTGGTAATTATTCAGATCGATTAGCTCAGGTTTGTGATAATTATTCAGGTCGATTAGCTCAGGTTCCTCGAATATACTCAGACCGATTAGCTCCGGTTTGTGGTAATTATTCTGGTCGATTAGCTCAGGTTTGTGGTAACTATTCGAGTCGATTAGCTCAGGTTTGTGGTATATATTCAGGTCGATTAGCTCAGGTTTCTCGTATATACTCAGATCGATAAACTCAGGTTTGTGGTAATTATTCAGGTCGATTGGCTCAAGTTTGTGGTATATACTCTGGTCGATTAGCTCAGGTTTGTGGAATATATTCAGGTCGATTAGCTTAGATTTGTGGTACATATTCAGACCGATTAGCTCCGGTTTGTGGTAATTATTCAGGTCGATTAGCTCAGGTTTGTGGTAACTATTCGAGTTGATTAGCTCAGGTTTGTGGTATATACTAAGGTCGATTAGCTCAGGTTTGTGATATATATTCAGGTCGATTAGATCAGGTTTCTCATATATACTCAGGTCAATTATCTCAGGTTTCTCGTATATACTCATGCCGATTAGCTCAGGTTTGTGGTATATACTAAGGTCGATTAGCTCAGATTTGTGGTATATATTCAGGTCGATTAGCTCAGAATTGTGGTATATATTCAGGTCGATTAACTCAGGTTTCTGGTATATACTCAGGTCGATTATCTCAGGTTTCTCGTATATATTCAGGTCGATGAGTTCTGGTTTCTCGTATATCCTTAGGCCGATTAGCACAGGTTTCTGGTATATACTCAGATCGATTAGCTCAGGTTTGATGTATATACTCAGGCCGATTAGCTCAGGTTTGTGGTATATATTCAGGTCGATTAGCTCAGGATTCTGGTATATACTCAGGTCGATTAGCACAGGTTTCTGGTATATACTCAGATCGATTAGCTCAGGTTTGATGTATATACTCAGGCCAATTAGCTCAGGTTTGTGGTATATATTCAGGTCGATTAGCTCAGGTTTGTGGTATATACTCAGGTCGATTAGCTCAGGCTTGTGATATATATTCAGATCGATTAACTCAGATTTATGGTATATACTCAGGCCGATTAGCTCAGATTTGTGGTATATACTCAGGTCGATTAGCTCAGGTTTCTCGTTTATACTCGGGTCGATAACCTCTGGTTTGTGGTATATAATCAGGTCTATTAGCTCAGGTTTCTCGTATATATTCAGATCGATTAACTCAGGTTTCTCGTATATACTCAGGTCGATTAGCTCCGGTTTCTCGTATATACTCAGGTCGATTAGCTCAGGTTTCCTCGAATATTTGTTAGTCAACTAGGTCACGTTTGTAGTCTATATTTATGTCAATATACTCGAGATTCTAGTAAATACCTAAGGCGATTCGCTCAGGTTCCTGGTGTCTTTCGGGTTTCTGATATGCATTCAGGCCAGGGTCCGCAACCAGATATTTTTGACCAGGTTTTCGCTGGTCGAACGAGGTCCGACCAGGTTTTGTCTGGTCGAGGCGACCAGGTTTTAACAGGGAATACTCAGAATTCTGGTATATATTTCGGTCGATTAGGTCAGATATCTGGTATATATCAAATTTGTAAAGCTTAGGTTTTTAGTATATATTCCGATCGGTAAGCCCAGATAACTTGTAAATATTCACAGGATAGTTAACTGCCTTATTCAATGGTCGGTTTGACCACGTTTTTTGTTTATCCAAAAGTCATAATAGTCAGGGATCAGTGGTAACAGGGATCAGCGTTAACAGGGATCAGTATACACAGGGATATGTATACACGGGGATCTGTATACACGGGGATCAGTATACACGGGGGTCAGTATACACAGGGATCAGTATTAACAGGAATCCGTATACACAGGGATCAGTATGCACATGGATCAGTATACACAGGGATCAGTATACACACCGGGATCAGTATACACAAGGGTCAGTATAAATGGGGATCAATATCAACAGGCATCAGTGTACACAGGGATCAGTATACACTAATATCAATATCAACATGGATCAGTATACATTAGTATCAGTTTACCCAGAGATCAGTATACACAGGGATCAGCATACACAGGGATCAGTATTAACATTATAAACAGGGATCAGTATATACTGGTATCATTATACACAGGGGCCGGTATACACTGGTATCAGTATACACAGGGATCAGTATACACAGGGATCAGTGTACACAGGGATCAGTATACACAAGGATCAGTCTACACAGTATAAACACGATCAGTATAAACAGGGGTTGGCATAAACAGGGATCAGTAGATATAAATTTCGGAAACATTGACAGGGGAAGGTATGCTGAGATTTGCCTGTTCCCAGTTTTTGGGACAATCACTGTAGAGGAAATTTTTTTTTATAGATATCTTAGAAGTTTAAATAAACTTGTCAAGATCATACGGAGTTAGCTACCTCATGAAATAAACACCGCTAAATCTAAATTATTTATGGAACCCGTATATTACACGGTATGTGCAACTTTGGGCAGAATTCCAGAATTTTAAAAATAATACCGGAGGCAAGAAGTTTTAACGATGTATAAACCTAGATCTTCAACGATATATGTGCGCCAAAAGTGAATATCTGATCCTGCGCGTTTTATTGAGATAGTGGGGTTCTTTTTTGCAAAACATTTGGTGCCAAAACATCTAACATGAAACCGTTTCCAGCTAATATTGATGACACCCCGTTTAAGTGTGGAATTTGGGATGCCATATTGTGGGATTTCATCTTTGCGGAGAGTGGTCGTAAACAGCTCTCGTATCATTATACTTTTTAAAATATTTGCTAGGTGTTAGATATTGTTTTATAACATTTATTCCTTTTCATTTAAATCAAATACTTTGACAATTTCTCCAAAATGTGTGCAGGTTATTAAATACGTTTTTCACTACTGTTTTGAAACGCACAGATAAAGGAGAACAGATGAATTCGGATAGATTTCTATTCTAACAACTCCAAACAAACATAGTAATGACAGTTTAATGCTATTCCGTTTATTTTGATGTTTTTGTGCTAAATAAACTCTAGAGGCTTGCAGTGGTTACAGTTATCTTGCTGCTGTTATTATCTCCACCTGTGTATTATATATTATACTTATACTGTAATGCGAGTTGACGTGTTCCTAGATAACGTTTACACCTCGTAGATCAGTGCAATAGAATGGCGAAGATATAGTGATATAGCTAGTTGAGTAAATTGATGATTTGTTCGTCAAAACAAATAGTTATATAAAAATAGAAACTAAAGAATATTTTTAGATCAATGTCCATTTCTTGTAAAACCCGGTGTCCAAAGTATAGCTTCTATCAGAAAATAATGGCATGTCTGTCTAAATACAGAAGGGAACGAGAGCAGTCATAGGACTTGTCTATGTCATAGGCCGTTGACGATGGCATACTACATAATGACATCGGACTTATTTAGTCAAAATGAAATCTCCTCCCTCAGAGTTCTCACACAGGGATGTTTCATTTCACAGTTGTATAGGTCTACCTGACTACCCATTTCTTTTGAAAGATAACTCGTACATTTTTCAATGTAAAAGGTAAGCAAAAGATGTTAAAATTTTTATTACAAAAAGTAATAAAAGTTTGTATAAAATTGGCGGTAGGCGCTGAAAGATATGGTTTGGAAATCCTAATGGAAACTTCAGGTCACATGGGATTAGATTTCTTAGTATTATTTCTGTCCCAAAAGACCTAAACTGATATAGAAGTGAGTCTCCCTCAGAAAAGGAAACAGAGCTGTGCTGACAGAGCAGAAGGCCCTATAGACCACAATGACGATACCTGAATCTATAGATTAATGACACTAACACGGTGTTTTGAAATAATGTCAATAACACGGAGAAACGAATGAGCCTTTATTGAACGACAATAGATTACCCATGATAGATTATCCTGTTTGGGACCGTTTGGGGGATTAGATCGCCTTAAGACCCGATGATGGTTATCTGGACAGTTTATAGTTGTTGGTACTACACCATATCAAGAGGTAGCAAAATTTTACTTTTTATGCAAACAAAATTTTCCTGTAAGTTTTAGAAAAAAAAAGTTAACTTATTATTATTCTTCAGAAAAAGACGATTCAGGATATATTTATATGTGTTGCAAAATTCACAGCAGTTTAAAAGTAAAAATTAAAGCTAAATTTAAAAACACTGTGTAGGGGGGTTATAGTATCCTTAAGACCCGATGATGGTTATTGTGTCAGGTAGTTGTTTGGTAATACCCCATCCTTCCCACAGGGAATTACGGGCCTTGTATTCATGATTTGGATAATATAAAGAAAACATTCCAGTTTTAAATGGTAGGCATTGGGATATATGTTGAAAACATTTCCTAAATAAAAAAAAAACGTCTGTAACACTGAGTGGTCTAGGTGGCCGGCATTTACTGCTGGCGATTCGGTGCCTAACTCTGAGGGTCGTGGGTTCGATTCCCGGATGGGTTTCAACCTG
>JAVFBW010121419.1:0-14832 GCA_034783835.1 Mopalia ciliata
TTGCAAAGAAAGTTTTCAAATTAATTCACAGAACAAAAATTTATACTTTGCCACCAGGTGGCGCCACGTGTATGTCAACGCACGCCAAAATCAATCCGGCCAGACCCAAACCGTATAACAGTGCAGGAACCGCGTCCCCACAACTAGCCGTGTGCATAGAAACCGCGTCCCTACAACTAGCTGTCTGCACAGGAACCGCGTCCCCACAACAAGCAGTGTGCACAGGAACCGCGTCCCCACAACTAGTCGTGTACACAGGAACCGCGTCCCTACAACTAGCCGTATGCACAGGAACCGGGTCCCCACAACTAGCCGTGTGCAATCGAACCGGGTCCTCACAACTAGCCGTGTTCACAGGAATCGCTTCCCCTTAACTAGCCGCTTGCATATGAAACGCTTCCCCAAAACCAGCCGCGTGCACAGGAACCGCGTCCCCACAACTAGCCGCGTGCACAGGAACCGCGTCCTACTTTAATAAATGTATCAGTGAGAATAATACTTTTTGATTTCATTCATTTGTGCTATTCTCATCGCACATTTCAAGATAGCCATATTTATTGACAGTTGGCAAGTGTATTTCACTTATATTGACAACCGAGTCACCATCTGGCATATTAGTGAGACACGTGATGTGACTCCAGCATTCCGGAGAGTGTTTTAACTCCTGATTGTCTACCGTATTTAAACAAGAAAAATTGTGAAGTGGACAATCCTTCGTCATGTAAATGAAATAAGACCGTTAATTACAACATCAAATCCCACATGATGTGACTACCGCAATCCAGGGTGTGTTTTAACGAGGTTTCCTCCCGATTGTCCACCGTAATTAAACAAGGAACACTGTGAAGTGGACAATCCGTCGTTATGAAAATGAAATGACACCATTAATTTACAAGGTTAAACCTTAATAAAGGAAAGAAACGAAAATGTATTTGAGACGCACCATTATTCCTTGCGTTTATTTGCGATTTAGTGGCTGTTGTTCTCTATACCACAAGGGGTGGGAAGCTACTCTTCCCTGACAGAGATATTTTCAAAGCACCATCAATCTTTGAGAGCTTAAAAACAAATCTTCTATAAAGAGGCCGGGAAACCGTCACAGGTTCACTTATATTACGACGGATTGTCCACTTTCCTCTGCATCCAGCCTTGTAACGGTGGAAAATCGAGAGGAAGCCTCGTTAAAACCATCCACGTGATTGCTAGCGCCAAAACATGTGACTCTCATATACCTGATGGTCGACATGCGGACACGATCCGGTGAAGGGTTCATCGAAGCAGGTTCGGTTTAGTAAGGGCACATGCTAACACTTAGACATAACCGCAGGCCATATATATTTTATAAGCGTCAGAGCTTTAGTGGTTAGCGTGTTGGCCTACTAATCTTACTTCGATGTGATGTACAGTTCAGTGATTCTTATCCGTCTGTCGCCATCTGGCATATGAGGGAAACATGATGTGACTCCGGCAATCCGTGGGTTGTTTTTATCACGTTTCCTGTCGATTGTTCCCCGTATTTAAACAGGGAACAGTGTGAAGTGGACAATCCGTCGTCTAGTAAAAGAAATAACACCGTTAATTACAATGTAAAACCCCAATAAAGAAAAGAAACGAAAGTAGAATTATTTGAGACTGTGATCAATCTTTCTGAGACCAATTACGAATCACTTTGTTGTGGGTTAGTGGCTGTTGTTCTCTATACCACGAGGGGTGGGAATACACTCTTTTTTATTTCTAAAATTTTTAAGAAGACAATTGGGCTCAAGTGCCGCATTTCTTTTAAGGTCGTCCTTGTAATTTATAAAGTCTGTAATGAAATAAGTACTTGGTATTTTAAGATAGGGGGGTGGTACAAAATATACACTGGACTCGTTCTCTTAAAAATTTAATGAGGTATGATCATGAAATTATTGTTTTTTTGGTTTGCAAAATATATTTTGCAATTGCAGCATAAGTTTTGCTTCGATTCTTATCTGGATTTAAAAGATTTCTCATTGTGAATTGAGTCACACCTACGTGACGTAAACAAGTATACATATTTTCACGGAGTATAACGTAACTGAAACAAAAGAGTAAAAAGTGTTCTATTATGTCTGGAACCAGACAGTTTACACAATTCCCATCAGGGCGGACGTTAAATCGTGACAAGTACGTGTTCACGGGCAAATGGCCAAACAGAAGACGATATATCAGCACTTCTGACTCTCCCAATCAACTTTGCCACTGCTCTTTAAATAGACTTGTTATAGAAGAAAGGGCCCCAGTCAGATACAGTGATTATCTATGTTAAAAGACTGCAGTGACATTTTTGCTAGATTGTCCGGCACTTCAATACCGCAGTATCAAGGTACACAGACAAAACAAACAACAGTGCCTTCATAAAATTGTCTGGTGACAGAGTGAATGGTGTCATATAGCAGATGCCGAGCTCTATACCAGTTAAAATGACGTAAAGCCAATAATGAGCTGAGCGAATCCGAGAATTTTACAGTACGTAGTGGCCTGAAAACCTATATCCACTGCAACGCTTGTGAAATAGCTATTAGTTCGGCAGTAAACACGGACAAACGACCAGAAATTCTCTTCGCTGAAAAAACTTTCAATTCTGGCACACAAAAAGCTGTACCTTCGCAGCTAGTTTCCATACATTTAGAAACCTCTGTATTCACGTGTAAAAAAAAATTCCCATTGAGTTTTAATGTGAATTCAGCTAACGGAACATTTAATCAAATTCGACGGATCAGACTTCCTGACTAACCCAATTAATTTATCAGAAACCTCGGGGACAATAAGTTGCCATTGTGGAAATTGTGAAACGAACAGGTTATGAAGATTTATTTGAGGATATAATCTAAATAACCTAGCAAAACGCACAATAAAGAGAACTCGAACAGTATTGTCCCGTGAGAACAGTCCCCAACGTTCCATGACGAATCTAATAACCCAGATGCAAAGGTGTTATAAGACGTAAGCAATTTAAACCCGAACGTCATAGTATGTAATTGGCGCCGAATATTCAAAGGAAATTCATCACATTGCATATGTAACACATTCAGAGGTGTAGCGCGCATCGCTCGTAAACCTATTTGTAGAGCTTGACATTGCATAGAGTCTAGTTTACCATTTAAAGATAAGCTTGCCGAGCCATAGGCAGCACAACAATTGTCGAGCCGGGATCGAACATTAGCTCTGTACAAAAGCTAATAAATACGACTTTCAGCTCCCCATTAAGTTGATGATACAAACTTCGTAAGACGATTTATCCTTTTCTGACTTTGAGTGACTAATTGTGCTATATGCTCTTTCCAAATCAACTTCGTGCCTAATACAACTCCCAGACACTTAAAACTGTTACTATGCCTACACTTCAGTCGGGCACCATTCAAAACAACTGTAAGGCAGATGGGAACTGCTTATTGGTGAAAACAACAGCTTCAGACTTAGTAGTAGAGAACCTAAATTCTCATTGCTTCGCGCATTTACTTAAACTATCTAGTCCCTGTTGTACGTTTTTATTTACAAGTTTAACATTTCTATGAGAGGACTAAACGACCTTGTCATCCACATAGAGAGAACAGGACAATTTTGGACTTAACATATTAACTATGTCATTTATCATGATGTTAAATAAAGATGACGAAACTACACTGCCATGAACAACGCCGTTTGAGATGCTTTTTAACTCAGAAAATGTATTGCCAATGCAAACCCGTATAAATCTATCCGACAAAAAACTTTTGAGCCACCCCAGAAGTTTACCCCCTATACCGATGCTCCTAAGCTTAATAAGTAACCCGTCTCGCCAGACCATATCGTTAGCTTTCTCAATGTCAAGAAAAACTGCCAATAAGTATTCTTTATTACAACGGGAATTACGAATGCAGCTCTCCAATGTAACCACGTGATCTGTGGTGCTCCTATACCTGCGGAATCCACTCTGGTAGCGAGATATGACCTGATTTTTTTTTCCCAAGAACCACAATAACCGGTTATTAACGAGCTTTTCCATTAACTTACACACAGTAGATGTTTTTTCTTCAAATAATGATAAGTTCCTTTTGACTCCATATTTCAGCTTGTATTATGCCACTGATGAGGAAGTAAACGTGAATGTGATAATTATAGCTGTATATTCTCTGTGAAACAAATACTCTATCTGGCCCTGTATGGTGTTGATCATTATAGATTTAGTGATAAACGACCACTCTGCGAATAGGTGATTAGATGAAATGACACGGTAATATTTGATTCCTTCAATCTTTGACATCAGCTCACACCAGAGAGTGATCAATCAAAGGTTGGATGGTTTCTTGCTGATGATGACCTGTCCTTCTGAGGAGGTTAATTTAGCTATTACAACAAAAACTTTAGATTAACTATCAGATTATGTCAAAGTAGTAATAAGGAATTTGCGTGGAATAGTGCTGGTTATAATATGTTATTTGTAGTTCAGGACCTCTATGCTTTCTCTTCGGATTTAAAAACAAATACCGGGTTTTGATTTTATCATCAATCACAAAAATCCAAAAAAATGTCCGTTGCTGTGGGATATAAGAGGCACTTCAAAACTGATGACAATTCCTTTTTATTTACATTTATAGCAGTGATATACGTTAGACTACAATGCAGCCTTGATTTTTAAATCACATCATATATTTTTATTTTGTCTTTCCAAACCTCAAAATGTTAAAAGCAAACCATTCAACCTTGAGTAACCAATTGGTAAAACCACAAGTGTATTGTATTTCGTGTATATTGGTTTATGTACACAAGTATGTTTATCTAGCACATGTTATAACCAGTAGTACTAACGATAATGATGCTATAGACGAGCAAAGAACGAAGCTAGGTATACGGGTAAATATGATAATTAGAAAGTTTAGCCACTGCTCTCAGTCAGTTAAAATCATATTGTTCAAAGAATATTGCTCAAATATATATTCTTGTTTCATGTGGATTGCATATAACCAAAAGCGTTTTGAGAAGATGCGAGTCATGTATAATAAATAACACATTTAATTGGCTTATGCATTTACGCTACCTTTGTAGTGCAAAAAGAATGTTTTTTTTACATGATGTTCAATCATTCGGTGAAATTATTCGTAAAAATGTGTATTCTTTGATGGAAAGGTTGCATTCGAATAGCAATCAGGTGTTAACAATTGTGTTCTGTTCTGATATTCCTGTACACTCCCTAATTCATACCAAATGGCATTCTGTGCTATGCTAGTGCATAAAAAAAAACAATTATAGTCTTGTTTAACTCTTAAACATGTATATGGAATGAGTGTCTGTAATAAAGTTATAGATATTTTTTTTTTACAAATTAAAAAAATATATACTTTCAACTCATAAATCTAGCAATTAGATAGCGTTATTGACAGATCCTTGATTCATTTACAAGTGAGAACAAGAAAAAAATAAAGGAACGTGTTACTTTTGTCCAGCTAGTTGTGTTTACAACAAAATGAATAAATATTAGCATTTTACATAAAACATATTTTTGCTTCGTGTAATGTTTCTGGTTTAACAATACTTAGCTTTTTCGGGTTTTAATTTACTCTCTTTTGAAAAAAACATAACCATGTAACTGCAACCGTTGTTAGTAATTTAAATCCTAAATAGGTCTTGTATGAATATTCTATGCATTGACTAATTAAGCTTGTACCTTTACGAAATACAAAAAAACAACACTAAACAAATAGCCAGGACGTGTTGAGATTTGTTTTCGTGTTAACTATTGAACGCTGGAGTACAGACTGTTACGTGAAGTGAAATAAATTGAGTGTTTATGATCAATAAACCGGTCAATCAGACAGCCAGCCTACTCAACCAGTCAGCCAACTCAATCAGTCACTTTTGCAACGAGCAATCAAAGTTCGACCTGACTTATCTGCAACATCAGTTTTGCATAAGAATTTAGAAGTCTTCAGCCTACGATCGCCCCACGACATACAGACAATGATTGAGGTCAAGATGTTCCATGGGAGTGCATATTTCCTCACAGCAATCGTCACCGAATCACAACGTTCATTGGGCAGACTTCAGCTACACATAAGGGAGAGTAACATCTGTTCTGACTAGATAATTTAAAAGGCAAAATGCTAATGGTTACCATTTCCTGTCATGTACATGTGACCCACTATGAGATTGTCGACATTACTTGATAAGTTGAAGTTTTAAGGTAATTCTAACAGTAGGGGCAACACAAGATTGCGCGTGTCTATCACAAGGCGTGTTTCAAATAATAAAATGTTACACTTGTTTTTACATATTCCTCCAATTCGCAGGAATGACTGAACTAATGGACATCCAGCCAGCGCATTGGGGGTAGGGGGATAGGCGAAGGGAGTATTAAATCTTGTTAAGTATCCACATACACCATGTCTAGGGATACAACAGCACGGAGCTGGATCACACACAACAGTGTACAATTTGTCATCCTTTCCAGTTTTGAGGGAAATTTACAGTAAGAGATGCCCTTTTATTATCCTACAAGATCACCTGTCACTTGAAAACTAGAATGTTATCAAGGTAATATCTTTCTTACATTAAACAAAACAATCAGTTCGTATCAAACTTTTCAATGGTCACACCACATATAGCACCCTAGAAACAATTCGATTAGGAGGAGTCCAGATAAACAACATGTATCTACCGTTAATGATTCCGGATCATAGAAATGTAAGCTAAGATTTTAAAGGGTAATTGTTAACTACATTTGCTGATAATTAATTGAATGACACGTCGCTTTTGACTATTGATGGGTTAATCTGAGGTGTGTCAATATGCATCAACCATAGACGGGGAAGCTTTAATCTATTAATTCTTACTGCAATCTGGACAATATTTATATGAACCAGCATTATTACACCTGTGTTCGATTCGAAAGAAAATCATAATATTTTAAATATATGTGGGCCAGATGCCAAACAAAATGTAGATTCATATATATACAACATGATATTGATAAAGCAACAAAAGTTTTTCGTACACTGTTAATATAACAAAAAAACTTTGTTATGTCACTAGAGTATTTGTTTGCACTATTCGTTCAAATAGTCCTATATAAGTTGGAATATGGTTATGAAATATGGGGAAGAGGTAACATAAACAGTATTCCTATAGTATCAACGGAAAAAAATGTTTAGACGATCGCATTTTTGGTAAGCTTGTTTGGTTCCCTATAGATATGGTATAAAACAGCGTCTTAATAAATTCCAGGACAGTCTGTCTTGAGGCAAAAAGACCCAACTGTCTTACATACTAAACTTGAACTAAAGCGTATGTAACTGTACAGGGTCAGTGAAATCAACTCGGAATAGGCTGTATATGTGTACAATATATGGGACACACAATAATAACACAGCAAAAAGTGACTGTCAAACAATGTCAACAGATGTGAACATGATCAGTATCAACAAAACTGGACAGAGAGTGTGTCTGAACTCGCCAAAGGAGCGCTTCTTTTAACATATTCAGATTAATTTGGAGTTAATCTACTTAGCAAAAAATACTTAGGTCTACTATCCAACAATCTATCGTAAAAATGCACATCTAACTACTACTATTAACTACTACTACCTAACCTGTACTGGCTGGCAATACGATGCCCCGTTAGAAGAAAAGCTGCGAAAAAAATGCCAATCTGAACTTGGAAAGGAATGTCATTATATACACAGAAGCTCTTTCAATGAGTTTCAACGCATACGAAAAATACAAGTACCTGCCCAGTTTTACGAAACACCTTGTCATATGGTCTACTTGCCGTATGGTATACAGGCGTACTTATAGGTGTAGCACAATTTCTCACTGAATTATACTGTTTTATGACCCAGACAATCACTATACTTTTGTTTGCCATTCATGCTCTGTATTTATCCCGTTAAATGGATGAAACCATATTTATGACAAGTATATGCATTGTATTGTTTATCCAATAGTAGTCCGTCCATAACAAGCAGATTATTATTAGCTCATCAGAGCCAATACCATATGTATAATTCCTTACATGGGGTTTATAGTTAACAGAGAGGCTGTTCGTTCAAAGACTATACAGCAACGAGAATGCGATCCTAAACGTTTCGTGACTTTTGCGGTTATTTTCAAATGATGATAATATTAACAAAATATGCTTTAGAAAGCGGAGGGCTTAAAGATTCTAAAAATAATGTTATATTATTTTTTATTTTTTTTTTTTTTTTTATATAATGGCATGAATAGGCAATAACTTCCAATAATTTTTAAGGAATAATTCTTATTTTTAAAAAATCGAAACTTGAAGATACAATGTCTAACCATCTAATAGATGGCTGGACATTGTATCTTCAAATTTCGATTTTTTTGTTGGCAAGTATTTAAACTAAAATAACGTTCCAGGGGAAAAACTATAGTAACCTCTTACCTTTTAGCCTTTTAAAGCCAGCCTCTTTTTACTCTGTCAGCTCTGTTTGCCACCTCTATTATTGATAGTCAATCACATAAATCAAACAAACCAGCTTCTGTTTGCACATTGCAGGTGTCTGCCTATTCAGTTACCAACCATTATTGCTCGCATTTGGTTGTACAAAATCTTCATTCTGCGAATTCCAGACAAACAATATCATTAAATAATGTCAAAGGAGTTTTCCAGATTTTGACTATGCAGCGTGAAGGTTTATCAATAGCAAATATTTATTCAAAGGTAAGTATGTACAAGAAAAAAAGTTTATATAGCATCCTTTATGTTGACTTAGGTAAAAGCGCTGTCCTCAATGAAATCACATTAGTTTGTAATTCGGTACTGTCACTAAGCTATACAGTGTTGACTCCAAAGCAAATGCTTAATTATTCACAACGTTTAGAATTGTCATAGGTTATTATCTCATTTTTCATCAATATTCGCTTTATTAGAAAAATTAGAACCACAGCACCCGGAACGGATCGTCATTCGTTCTAAAATATTTTTGTTCGAACACTTTCATGTTTTGCCTTTATTCACAAGACTTACATGAACCTAGATATTTGAAGATATAAATTAAAACTAAAAACCAAGTACATATTTCCATTCTGTGTAACAACTATGCTAAATTTCTGCTTAATGGACCAAAAAATGGATAATAATTTTCATTATTATTATAATAGAAGAAAAGCTTCCATAATTATGAGTTAGATGATATTTTAAATTGGTTCCATTGTCAAAGTTGAACTTTCCAATTCCTGCAACATTATCTGTTATTTGTCCTTACATTTAGTCTAGTGTCACGGATGGAGTCTCTTTCTGACGCTTACTGGCGCGAAAGACAGTCGTTTCTGGTAGCACGGTGAATGGTCAATAAAGGGCGTTGTGTTTTGAAGCACAGACATAGATCAATTAAATCGATCGATGTTCCTTTCAATGCCCATTAACAAACTATTGGTAAGGCCAGTAGGCCTTTCAGTGAATAAGAAGTGTCAATTTGTTAATCAATTAGCCCAGAGGCCTCCCTTATATGCGACCAGTTATTCTCAATCTGTGACGTAGGTTGTATGACATTCCTTTTCAGTTTGCTTACTTCTGAATGCATGCCAACACAATTTATAAACAAACCGCTTTTTTATCCTTCTAGAAATATGTGATTTGTATGCTCAACCAGTTCAATTCGTATAATCTTAAGTCTATCAGAAAATCTTTTGAAAGGGAAGAAAAAACAAGATAGTCTCCAAAGTTTCAAAGCTAAAAAGCTCATACAAAATAAAAACACCCTCAGCCTTTCATATTTCCATCTACTGTTGGTAAAAGATGAAAAGCTGAACACAGTGATGAGCTTTTTAGGTTTGAGTGTGAGCTGAAAAGCTCGAAAGCTGCAAGCGATGTAGAGCTTTCCTCCTTCCAACTTTTGATTTTCAAAGAATTTTAAAGGGACACGGACCGAAAACATGCAAGTCATGTGCTTAATGTGACTTTGCACAATAAACAAGTTTAAACCAACGCAACTTTAAAATGATGCATTATGGGAAACTTCTGGCGTTACTCTATCATAGTATTGCTTAAACCAAACACATTTACACAGTGCAATATTATCATGTTAGATAGACAATAAAAGGTAACTTAATCGACAAATATTAAGCCAGTCGTCCGGAAGAAAACAATTGCAAGGCAGTGGCTGCTCAGGGAAGAAATTACGAAGAGCTCCTTACAACTAAAAATACACGTGTTTGAAATGTGACGTTGCCGTTTCTTTGCTGGTCTACAAAGCACAGGACATTAGTATCATACTTCTTATTAATAGACTTCTGGTCATATTTATATGGTGACTTTGGCCACTGCCATTGATATAACTAGTTATTGCCAAATCGTACCTTATCCATGCGGTGCTAAAAGTTTTGTTATCCCGTGATGTTTCTTTACCATTTCTTTTCAACAATGTTGATACACTATTAGTGTATCTGTCTGTTTCGCCAGTTGAAAGAAGCTGATGGTGGCCTGGTAAGGAAACGAATACGAAACGTTTCGATGGACAATTCCAACCCAGTGAGTTGGATCACTAAAGATGTCAGTTCCAATATGCTCACTGCGATCGGCCCAATTTCGGTAGATTAAGTCTTTCGTTTCATCTCGTTCACTGACACCATCCACACTCTTAATAAGTTACGTGTGATCTATATCCGAGGCAGATCGTTATGTTACAGGCTGTAAGCTACCTGGATCATGGCTGACTTACATGTAGCTAACAGCACTGTGGTATATTAGTTCACAAATCCCCAAGAATATTGTATGCTATCTTAAAATCTATTAAAAGAATACTGACATGAGTAAGAATGTTGTCGCGAAACCTGGTTACCTGACGTCAAGCGAACTATTCGAATTTACTGTTAACGATTTTGTCTGATTTATATCGGACTATTTTGTCATTTAAAGCGTTGAAGGTGGAGGTGACGTGTATTGATTTCCTTTCTGATGCTTACTGGTGCGAGGGACAGTCGTTTCTAGAGGGCAGATATTGACCTTCATCTGTCAATTGCAGACGAAAGGATGGGTCTGTAGTACGAATTGGTCCAAAAACCACAAAAGTTGTCACTGTTTGAATTTTTGTAATATCACGTACCTGCAAATAAATTATAACACCCTTCATAGTTTTGACCTACAGTGTCCCCGTTAAGAAGTAGTTTCAAATCTGTTTATCTGTTGTTATTAAGATAAACATCTAAGACTGAAGGCCGTTAAATGGTATTTAAGCAGTTTTATGTCCGAAAAAGGTAATGACAAGAAGAATGTGAATAGTTTAATGGTTTGCTTATTATAACTGTTATATAAATTATCCCTGGTGTCCATATTACATATGTATTCGTTAGTCCTACTTCGGTTAAGTGTTTAAGAATTAAAAACCAAAAAATATTTTTGCAATTGGTTATAATCAGCCTTGTCAGATGCTGACAGGAGACGATTATGATACTAGGACAAATAGACCAATGGTATTCCACCGATTGTAAATGAACACAACTCTTTTGTACTCGTATCTGTACAATCGTCATAATCTTTATGTTTTTTCTTTGTTTTCTGTCTAGATCCCTCCGTTTGTATTCTTATTGCAGATGTGACCAAGTGTCACGGAGTAGTGCCATATAAAGTTTATCTGGGTTGGCGGAATAATGTTAAAAAAATACAGCGGGAGGATACGGGCCTACGATTGCTTTTTTTCTAGTTCTTTTCCATGAAACTCTGGATTGTCTAAAGTCATCCATATTTTCTACCATCTGTTGCTTTTAAGAAAACCGATAAAAGCAACTGCTCAGAACCGACAAACTTCATCGACTGACGAAAACCATATTGTGGAACTTAGGCTTCTCTGGTGAAATATAAGCGAATTTATACGATTGATTTAAGATTGGTAATTAATATTTAAGAAGCTATTTTTTCTCGCCAAAACAAGGAATGAGGATTGTTCTAAAAATAAATGTACTAACAGTTTGATAAAATTGGGAAACAAATGTTTCTTTAAAATCCATTACATACATGTAATGTTTGTTAGCAGTTGTTGGTTTTTTTTTTTTGCAATTTAGTAATTTGGCAATTTAACTTCTCTCAAATCAAACGAATACATTCAAGAATCTAAACCCGTTCTCTGAAAACCTGTATATTAAAGTCTGCTTTTAACTCATATCAGTCAATAGTACACTGTCGACCATGGAACATCAATAAACTCTACCGAGGTAATGTATAAAGCAGGATGGACATATGAAACAAGTACCGGAAACAGGCCTGTGTTCAACACAGTAACCGATATACCATATCCTCGGGACATCATTGGCCTATGCATGGGTAAAACTCGATTCCTTTATTGTGCTTCTTTCATATGAGACATCCCAGACAATCTGCTTCTCAAGGAGGCTTAAGATAGCAATAATGCTGTTACATTCCGTCACATTACAGTATTAAACAGGGAGAAACGGATTTCATCACTCGTGGTTTAAAAACAGAGGATTTTCATCAACGTAATACATCATTAGATTTCCCAAATATTAAAATCTTCTCGAGTGACATTTGTCCCTTATTTAATACGTTACTGATTATGACAGCTCTGGTTATAACACTAAAGTGCCATATCTTGTTGACAACATTTGCAAAAAACCAACAAACTGTAAAACATTCATAATGAGAATTACTATTTATAGGTAATGACACTGTTAATGGAGTCCTGTTGTTGACTTATTAAATAACAATACTTCTATAATGATTCAATTCACTATCCAATATGATTAAATAAAGAAGCTCTCTGTTAATAATATAGGCATTAAAATGTAATTGCGCACGACTGGAGGAAGTAGATGTGGTAGAAAAGAAGGAGATGTCAGTCGGCTTTAATCCAAAGGAGACACCTATTTATGAATTAGGAGGACTGTGGTAGATCCAATATCAAAAGATATATCAACATCATCATATTTCACTGTGGTACGCAATGTATATCGAGTTGTTCTCTTTATGCGTCCAAATTGTCCTCTTATTTGTTTACCTAAGGAGGAGATAACTGTCTAACCAGGTCAATTGGAGAGAGGTCCATACGTTTGTTTACAACATAATTACCATATCCCATGGCAATTCCATATTATTTTTGCAGAATTATTGATCAAAAGAAGTGAATGATTGATCTTTTAAATCGAGTCCAAACCATCCACTGATGGACAGCACTTAAATACGACTTCGATTTTCCTTTTGTTCCCTTTTAACGAACAACGCGGGTTGTCGTCTTCTGTTACCTAATATTTTACAATAACAATTTTAATTGAAATTCTACACCACTAACGCTCTGATTTGGTGAGTTATGTCTCACAATACATAACATGTATTTGTGTGTATATGTAAATGCGTCAAGAATCAGTAAACCCTTATGTAAGAGTGTGTTATGTCTAAATATTGTTTAATGTCTAAAACAAAGGTACAGTTCATCTAATGACATTTACGTTTGTATGCCAAACTTATACACAAAATGACCAGTCTTTCCCCCAATCAACCTTCCATTTTTATCAACTAGAAATAGCAGTGCATTATTGTATTGTATTTATTATATTTATTTCAGAATCCAACAGGCACAAAGGCCCACTAACAGGTCTGATAACAAAAGACATTTAATAACAGTTACATGTACATGCAATATCAATTATATAAAATATCACTTAAGTAAAAATTATTACCTTGAAAGTAAAGCTACATATATGTATAAGATTTTAGCTGACTTGAAATAAGTGTTATTTCTAAAAAGGCCTAAATCCCAGTTTTCGGCTAAATGGTTGAATAGTGACATCGATCTTAAAAAGAAACTATATTTTCGTACATTAAGACGAGATTTTGGCAGCTTAAAAGCCTCTGCAGATCGGAACCGCCTGCTTGGAATATTGTAACAGACTTCATTAACCATTTACTCATTATCAACTAGTTAGTTTACACATTTATGTAATGAAGTCAGATCACGGAATTCCCTCCTCATACATAATAATGATCAGAATCATATTCTTTCTAGTTTTATACCATAACAACTTTACAAACTTTTTTGTACGTTTTCAATTTTTTTTACAAGATATTTCTGGTGTGGTGACCACACCGTGGAGCAGTACTAAAGTTTGGAACGAACTATCGAGCAATAGATCGATACCAGAGATTTATGGCCGGTGAAAGATACACATGTACGTTTCAGAAAACCAATAGATCGGTATGATTGGCTAACCATAGTATCAATATGTTTTCTAAAGTTAAGATAATACGTTAAGATAATACCGAGATCTTTGATATCACTAACGCGTTCCATCTGTTTGTCATTTATATCGTATTGAGATACAATTAGGTTCTTTTTATTTGAAAAAGATATGACATTGCATTTATTTTCATTTAGATTCAATTCCCACAACTGACACCAATTGGTGAGAGAAGCCAAGTCTCTATTCAGTTCCTTCGTATCTTCTATGGATTGTATTGTCTTGAAAAGCTTAGTATCGTCGGCATAAATTGATAAATTGGATGATGAAATACAGTTAGATATATCATTTACATACAGCACAAACAACAGGGGCCCTAAAAGGGACCCCTGGAAACACCAGATAGCACAGGATTCCATAGAGATTCCTTGCCATTAATTGTAACGCACTGGTGTCGATTTGTCAGATACGAATTTAACCATGTTAAAATATTTCCTTTAAGCCCATAATATTGGAGCTTATGGCTGAGTAGTTGGTGGGAAACTCGGTCAAATGCTTTACTAAAGTCTAGATATATGGTATGTACTTGCTGTTTCGATTCGAAACACTTTGTGAGAACATCGACAAATGATATTAAGTTAGATTCTGTGTTTCGGTGTTTTACAAATCCATGCTGTTCACTTA
>JAVFBW010121441.1:0-14832 GCA_034783835.1 Mopalia ciliata
AGCTCTGCGAACACCAGGGCAACAGAAAGCAACCTCTTTTCTCGCCTCTTACGATCGACTGAGGAAGCCAAGGGAGTTTTCTGCAGGGCCATGGCCTACCCGCTCCCTCACGGGCCTGCTATTTGGAGATCTATGACGGGTGGCCGATGGTCACGGGGCCTGCTATTTGGAGATCTATGAGGGGTGGCCGATGGTTATTTTATGAAATCAATAAACGATAAGTGATGCCATATTTAATGGAGATATTGGCTTAAACGGAGTTGCTCATAATTCTCCTGTTGACTATATTAATTTTATCTCCTTTCTATAAAGTGAATTGTTTCGCACGGATTATTTCTTTATGCGCAATTCACTAAATGTGGAGTTCATACGCCTCCAAGACTTTCACCTTTTTCATTCGTCGGTTAAATCCATAACAGTCTGTTTGTTTTGTCACAGTAATGTAATGATTCGTGCACATTTCGCCCATATAACAATGTCAAACCAGGTCGAATTGACTGGCTTGCTTCAATGCTGAATTATCCCCCCACACGGTTAGCCAGTTTGCTATATGTGGCGCTGCGTGAAGTTAAATGTGGACGTTCTAGAAACAATGCCATCTACACCACTGAACATAGTATTTCACACTTTTGGTTCTGCTAGAACATGTATATGTGAACCAACTTATTCCCCTTTCGTGTCAACAAAACGTACCAAGGTGAGCGAACATTGCCGGTAAACTGCATTAATGGTACAACTGGGGATGAATGCCTATTGAAACATGAATCGAAAGGCCATTCAGTTTGATCATGTATCGTTAATGTCATCCTACTTGAGAGAAGAAGAAACACATACACCTTGTATCATATTAAAAGCAATGTGTCTGTAAGAGAGAATTCCAGCTCAAGGAGAGACCGATAAGACATCATCGTCTTACCCAGTTTTTAAAAAAGAATCGTATAACTCTGTAAACGATGCATCCCCTGGGTGTCAATTGGAAATCAGCTAAACGGTTCGAAGAAATACATATTAATCTTGTATTCCAATATGACTTGTCCGGCACTCGGTTTGTTTTCCGCCTTACACAGGAATGTCAAAATGAGTGATAAAATGCCTAGTCCTCCCTAACAAAAACTCATTATGGTATACAAGAGGAACATATATATAAATGATCTACTACTGGTTAAGTCCCCTCTGCAACAGCAAGCGTGTAACTCTCATCTTCCTTAGCGGACATTAACAATGGTTACCTCTATTTAAATAAAATGAAATTCCAGTCTGAAGGTTGATTTATTGTAAACCCTATGCAAATATCTTGTTTGCAGCATGGTCATTACACATTTACTTTTCATTCGAAATACTTCTAGGTTACCCATTACGACTCGAGACTAACATTTATTTAGAAGCTTGTCTCTGGTAATTTATCTAGACCCAGAGATGAATCATTGTTTTTTCAGTCATCGACATTTCTTTGCCAACGTGATTACTTTTTCGAATTATATTAAGGAATAACGTCAACCCTATATTCTCTAGCCAAGAGTTTCATTCCGAGGTTCTCGGGTTAAAGCGCTGATAACGTATGTTGAATGTCATACTTTTATTTTTACAATCAATTTAACTTTGTAAAGCATTTGGTGAATAAATGGAGAATTGGTGTCTGTGGTGTCTTTGAAAAACAAAATCGGCAGGGGTTTAGTGGCTAGCGACTGTGCTTACTTGCCCTACTGTCTGTCGACCATCAGATATATGAGACAGTCACTGGATGTGGCTCCGGAAATCGCGGGGGTGGTTTTTACCCGGTTTCTTCGCTTGTCGAGTACGACGTTAAACCCCAATCAAACAAAATAATAAAAAACAAAAAAAAATATTTTCAGGAGTAAAAGACAAATTATGTTAACTGAATGTTGTTCAGACAATCTAAAATATTGGTTAAAAAAGTCTCATTTGTTAGTTCTATTGAGTATTATAAGAATTGATTTAGTGTCAACGTTTAGAAAAAAAAGTGGAGAGTTTACTTTTACCGGCAAAACAATAACAAAGTGTCGATCAAATGTCGATCAAAACTATATGCACATCCACGCAAACAAATGGTTAACCAATTATCTTTTCGGTCAAAATGTTCACAGAAATGATTCCATTGTTCGCTGGTAATTTTCTTGTCTTTTTGTTTTGTTTTTCCTTTCACTTTATTCTAATTTATTTAATCGATTCAGATACGATTGTCTTCTTTTAATGAGTAGTATTCAGAATGCGACTCTCATATCAATCAAGAGCAAACCATCCAAAGGTATAATAATCTGAAATTTATTGTACAACAAAAACTCTTTGTTTACGTTTCCATTGTTACACTAAACACCACGGTTTCAGAACTGCTGCATTGTTCGTTCAAAGAAAATCTTTAATGTATACATTGCAGCATTTCATGGTATGGTGGAGTGTCAAGGTCACTTGTTTCATTTTATGACAAAATATTGATGTTCTCTAAGTAACTAGGTTGTAGTGTGTGTCTTTTGAAATTAGCAAAAAAATCTAACTGAGAAGTGCTGGTTCATTCCAATCAGCAAAAAAACCTAGTAAAAGAAATCCATATATTTTACATTTGCTATTATCCATCTAGTATTTGTTCCTTTTATGACGTGCATCTTTATTTCGAGATATAAACAAAAATTATCTGCTACATGATGCAATTTAATGATATGTCGATATAAGAGTCCTTGTTTGTTTACGATAGCACTGATCGACATGAATTTTTCTCATCCAAATGTTCGTGGTCTTGGATAATGTTCGTATGATTTATACAACGTTGATTATTGTTAAAAAGGAAAGCTTTGTTCTTCTCTCTCCATTACAAAATAAAATCGTCTCCACACGTGTCTTATGTAGCAGGTTACTTCAAAACAACGTGCTATACTCTGCATTTGAACCCTTGGCAGATAATTCATGTACAATGAAAGTTTCAGCTACGCCATCTAGCGGATAGAACCATCAAGGTTCTAGCTAACTCCAACGATTTACAGTTACATTCACCGCCAAATTCACTAGCCAAGTCTTCTAATAGAACAACATCTTACTGAATGCGTAGGAACTTCTACGCATCCAATCAATTGCTTGAAAGCCGAGCCCTATTATACAGGACTTATCCGCCAAGGGTTCAAATGCAGAGTAGCTCGGAATAGTAACCCTTGGCTAGAGAAGATGAGTATGGGTTTATTTGTGCTGTCCAAAAATATTTGATATACTCAACTTTCGGGCACATTATATATTCCGAACGAGACTTAAATCGCACATAAGCCTTGATTTAAATAATGAAAGACGATTCAAATATCTGTCCCAAGCCCGTTATTTCTTGTCCATAATTTTCACTTTTTAGGGATGTTTATCCAATAAAAGGACACAGAATTTATTTGGTGGCGATATAAAACCTTTTCTAACCCGGAATAAAAGTCTATTTAATTGAATATTTGAGATCTACTTCGAACTCCGAAGTAGGGCAGTTACACATTTAGCGACGTATAAACTCTGTAGATGCTGTATCCTCTGCACATGAACGATTTCAATGTCCCCTCTGCAGACAGCAGTTCAGTAGAGTGACACAGCAGGCAAGTCGCTTGTTTTATGATTTCCCTAGATAATGATCGACTAAATTGGAACACATGTAGAAGATAACCCACTCTCTGAGGGGTTAATCCCAATTCTCCGTGTATTTTAAGTTAAAACTCTTGTCAATCGATATCGATTAGGTATTTATACAACAAGGTCTCCGTTCAACCTGGCCACGTTGTCCCAGTCCTTCCACCAGAACTATATTCGCCACTTTAGACGTCTACTTCCTGACACGTTGCATGGTTAAAGGCCAGCCATGGCGTCGGCTCGCATATTATGCTATAAAAAACGAATTCATGGAATGAAATACGTCAATACTGATTTATTTTCAGCCATCCGTGTAGCGATTATGTGTTAAAAGCATTTAACAAATAAGGCTATTAAATCTGTTATTACGCCATATGACTTCTCTTTGAAGCATTTATGTTCTCTTAATAATACTCACCTTAGCATGACTGACAGCTATTAGCTATACGGGGTAGATTTTACATTTTATAAGTTTGGTAACGTTTGTCGTGCTATCAGAATTAACGTTACAACTATTCATGAATAATAATTCAATTTTACGATATGGAAACATACAGGAATTGTAAATGTATTTGATTCTAATTGTAACTAATCATTTTTTGTTTAAAGTGAATTAAATGATTCAGAAAAAAAGCCTAATAATTTATTCTTTTTACAATTAAATGTACCGATATTAAAGCGATATTCCAGGGTGAAATAACCTCTATATCCCTTGAAAGGGTACCATTAAATATACTTAAACAAGGCATCGAATTATCGTTTCTTCATTTTATAAAATAACCCAAGTGTTACAGGTATATACCTTCCTACCACCACTGATGGCTGACATTTTTGGTGAGGCCGCCTTGTCCATGACGTCACGCGACTAACACTCTTCTGCCTTACGGGTTAATAACATGTGTCAACCAATGACCTATGTGTCAACTGTCAAATTTTTAAACATCGACTCCACGGGTCTCGTGACGTAGGCACCTTTTTTGGAAAAGAAAGATATTTGATTGGCCCATATTTGTGGAGCACTTCCATTTAATGATGAACGTTCCTAGACATGGCCGTGCGGATAAATTTGACTGTAGTTTGAACATAACGCATTGTTAAAGGTCAAATATAAATATGAATAACGGCCAAACATTGTAAATGTCTTTGATTCTAATTGTTTCTAATTAGTATTTAAAAGCAGTGAATTAAATGAGTTACATGACATCAATTTTAGAACAAAGCTTAATTATTTATCTCTTTAGCAATTAAATATAGCGATATTTAATAGAACATGGTTGAGACTGACCTATAGCGAATCATGTAATGTTTTCGAACGGCGTGTAACCTAGCAACGGAAAAAAACAAGAACTAACAGGAATTGTAAAGGCTATTTATTCCAAATTTAAATTTCAAAGGCTTTCACAAAATGTAGCACGACACAAAAACACAATAAAATTCTCCACGTTATGATATAGGCTTAGAAATATCGTTTGAGATTTTATTGTCGTGTGATATTTGGTGAAAGTGGATTGTAATATACATGTGATATCCATTCCGATTTTCTGCAAGCCACACCTGACTCGATAGTGAGCGCACCTTGTATATTATGTAGCCGTTGAGTCGCTATAGATGCGGCAATTGGCTAGGTGTTAATGTCAGCTAGACAGCTACTTGATTGATTTATTGACCGCTTACGAAATAAAAAACTATACACGTCCAACGACAAACTATAGGGCCTGCCGTATATCAGATCACATGACTATAATTTATATACATAATACATACAACTGTTTCTTTCTCAACATGTATACACTATATAATGATGACTTGTGACAGCTAGCCAATCTCCAGCGATATTTAATAATTGCTGAGGTTTAATCTTAAAAAAGTATCCCCAACCAACGTGGTTTCCTATGCTGTTGAAAAAAAAAAAACGGATCGCAGATTTCAGGAATTCCTACTTTCATCCGGAGAGTTAAGTAATATTTATGGGCTCAAATCGAAGAGAAGATTTACAATGGCTAATGGGTACCTAAGTAGTTTGCCAATTAAACTGTTTCAAACTGCGATATTTTGCAACGATTACCTGTATTTTTTAAAACTTTTTACACGGTCATTCTCCTACCGAAAAATATGTCTAGAGTTTGATTTTGATTAGCACTCCCTTCCCACGATCTGGTCGCATACCTTCAGCAAGAACCCGGATTTTACTTGCCGATACCTGCGCAAAGATTCGATTAAAGTTTCTCATTGGACAGCATTTCTAGATTTTGCCGGGTGACATTTAAACAGTGGTTTGTCAAACAATACTGGCCAATTCAAGCCTTTAACAGTCTTTGGCTACACACTCCCTGAATTTGGCGACGTCTAAGTAGTGAAGCGCCATACAATCCTTGGTCTTTTGGAGCATTACGCAGATTTTGACCTTACACTCACTGAGCTTTGCAAAATTGTATACGAATTACCCCAAACATTGGTCGAGTCCATAGCCTTAGCAACATGTCGGAACATCGCTCGGCCATTTCCGTGCCGTAAATAATCTCGGACGATTAATTCATTTCAGATGACCCACGTGTTTATTGTTTATACATGTCTGCAGTCTATTCTTGCGATGATATGGTTACGTCCTTGGAACTACATTATTATTAAATTCTTCACATAGGACAAAAATTGAATTATTTACAAGTTATACATACAAAAGGAACAGCGTTTTGTTTAAATGTGATTTTACCCGAGAAGTGAGTTTTTTGTTGTATATTCAAAAGATCGTGTCATTAAAAAGTTCATTTGAACTTTATATTTGACATTTCAAATATCCGAAGACAAGTTGAGAAATCACGTCGTGGGCTGGGTAGTATAAATTATTTTGATATACTGTTTTCATTGATCAAAGGACACGAGCGCTTATATAGGGTTATTATTGAAATGATAATGGCGTAGATTTCAGTAGATATTTCCGAATAGTAAGATCTGCTAGAGCCAAGTTGTCGAAGTAAATCTTTACCAAGGGCAACAGGTAGCATCCGTATTTTTTCCTACTGATAGAGCGATTCGTGCCAGCTAAAGGCGTTTGTCTATAAAAGTGATCGTTTGAGAAAGAACGTCACGTGTTAAAATTAAATTAAATTAAATAAGACAAAATGTGGCGATTTTTATCACATTCGGTATTGAAACCGACTTTGTCGTTTACAATACCAGACGATAACAAGTGGACATATTGAGTTGAAGAAAGGCAATTATGAAAACGTGCAATTATATAAATATATCTGATCGATAAGACAGCTTTTATTGGCATACCAATAGATAATCGCATTAATCCCCATAAATGAAAGGTCGCCAATAATTGGTCAGTAACAGATGACTCCGACAATATGTTTGGCTAACGATGTGCAAGGTCACGTTGACCCAGCATTCCCTAAACAACCAGATGGTTTGTTAAATGTCAGTGCGAGGTGGGATGTGATTCGCATTATTAATACAATCAATTTGGCCATGCTGAAAGAGGGCTATTTCAACGCCTTGTTACCACTATTGAAAGGCTGTCAGATAATGTCTCAAACCATTGCATCGCCTTACTGCCTTTTAGCGACTTCATTATGCTGCTCAAGGCAGAGAGACTTCATTGTGTATCTACCCTGAATAAAACAGACAAGCAATGTAATTCCGAACACAGCGAAAGTCTTGCCTGCTCCAGATTCTGATGCAGCATTTGTTGGTCTCTTGTCATTTAAACAAGAAAACAAACTGAGAAAGTTAGGTGTAACGAATTTATCCATATATGTAGTTTAGCTGTTTTACCCCCGAAACAAAAACAACAAAATCAATAAGAAAAACAAAATGTATTTGGATCAATCGATCCTTTCTCAGATATTTGAGGAGACAAAACACGGCAGATAATCAGTTTCAAATTGAAACCGATTTTAAATAATGCACAAGAACAACCTACAAGTGCATGTAAGTGCTTAAAGAATAGCAGACTTTTTGAAAACGTCAAAAATCAATATCGGTCTTTGATTCCAATGTCGCCGTTGTTTTATTAAGTTAAACATATAATTTGATGCATCCAAATGTAATCAGAGGAAATTATTTATGTGAATTTAGAACTTTTATACATTTCGTGGTGAATCAGGTTAAATCAGGACTGTATTTAGCAAGATAAGACACATGACAAAACAACAAAATTAACACAGCATAATCCTGTGGCAAAATAAACAACTCTGACGAGTTTTTTTATATTTAATATAATTTGAATAAATAAAGTATATATGTACGTTAATTACATACGCCCTAAGCCGTTAACATATTTTGGTAAAATAGAAAAAAAAAACACCATAAAATCTATTTATGTTTTTATATCTTAGTGGTGCCCCCTTCTCTTGGTGCATAAGCACGAGCTAAGTTTTGCTCAATGGTTAATACAGTCCTGCCTAATAGACCAAATAAGCTGGATTAGTAATATGAAAAAATAACATAAAATTAGGATAGATGAACGAAATGTATCCGGGTTTTTTATTACAAAAAAAAAACCTTTTTCACCAGTTGAAATGCCAGATATGATAGTTGCTCTACTGTTGTAAGCTTGTAAACTGAGATATATAAAAATGGCACTTTAGTTAGGTTATCATATGAACACAAACAGAGAGATATGATTCACTTATAGAGGTATTGAACTGGTATATTACCTTCTACATGATGTTCACTGTATTTAGACAACAGATAAATCATTCCCTAAGCTTCTCAGAGTAATCTTCTTGATTGACAATAGAAGACGAAACTTGATACCCTCCTGAAGATCACATCCTTTTCAAATCAGACTCAGCCATCTATGCTATAAGGTTTCGTTATCAGATTAATTTCACGGAAATTAGAATCGGCAAGATCTCGTTGCAATGTCGCGGTTCATTTTCATCAAAACAAGTAAATTCAACGCATTACAAGAAAAAGAGGGCAAATATATTCTCTTTGAACAAATTTTTATCAACAAGTTTTATCGCCGAGTTTTTTTAACAAAGCTTTGACGTTATGCTAAAAACGAAAAACAAAAAACCAAACAACGAAGAATTCATAAGCGAGTTCAATGAAAGCTTGTCTTCATCAATGAATACATTGTATCAAGGTAGTTTGTTTTTAGGATCATGAAAACACAAACTTTTGTCGACGCTTTACGTTTATTGTCAGTCATTAGTTTGCGGTTTGATTTTGATGGCTTGATTGACAGTTAAACGATCTGTAAAAATAAATAATTTGTATATCATAGGGAACAAGACTTGTTGACGGAGCGTCAGAGTCCAAGATGAGTTTGAGATTGGGGTTGGACGCTATAGTTAAGGTTATTTCATCAATACGGCGACGTACCAGCCTAATTAGTAATGGAAACCCCCCTCGACGCCACTGGCAACAGCTAAATACAAGATGGGACAATCACAGGACACACAGCAAGGGCACCAGGGTAATATGAAGCTTTCCACCTGCTTCCCACGTTTAAAATATGAGGCAGGGACCACCACATAGATAGATGTACCATACGCGCCCACTTCGTGTTCCAAGATGACTATTCTTAGTTAAGCCCAAATGCCTTATTTCGACAATGGATGACCATGGGAGTCAACCAAATCATATACCATTAGTGTAATGTCACCTTCGTGAACCAAGTTTTTAGTTTAGCTCAAATGCTCTATTTCCCTGATAGGTGTATATCGTAGATCGTTTTATTATGTTAGTAACATTCGGTGAAACTTATTGGATTAAGCGATCTTGAAAATTACATCAAATAAGTTAATATCAATTAATATCATCAAGATCAATGTGGCCAATAAAACACGCGACAGGATATTAACGTTATTTAGTCATATTCAACTTTTAATCAACAAACAGTATCAGCAAACCCTGATGATGTTGGGTTTGAAATGATGTTTGTTTGATTGAGGTTTAAGTCCGTACTTATATTTATGTCGTTCATAAGGGGGGGTGTCAGTCCATTGGGTGAACTTATAGTCCTTCCCAATTAAACACTCGCAATTAAACTAATGTAAAGCCTTATTATATGTTTAACGTTAAACGCCTGTAGGATACAACTTGGCTAGAAATTATTAACAAATAACGTAAGGGACTGCGCACACATGCCAGTTTATGGACAGGTCAGTCGCCCACAAAAAATTATATGGGCCGAAGCAAAGCTGGGGTCCATATCACTTTTTGTGAGTGACTGACCTGTCCATAAACTGCTACTTGGTCCAAAGTCTAAAACATTATTTGCTATATTATTCCGAAATTCCTAACTTTTCTGTAACTATTTATTTATGAATGTGGCAAATTTCCGCGTGTTGACGCAAAGGGAAATCCGTTGTTTACAGTAAAGCTTACTACCAAGGGAAATAAACCAACAACTTTACGGACCAATATATCCTTGCGGGCCAATATATCACAAATGTGACCGCAACAAATATTGACCAACCCTAACATTTATGTCCGTATAGATATCTATTCCGAAAGACAACTCCAGATGTGAATATGTAAATAAAACAGGTTTATGTTAATTACTTATCAAGTATTGGCCTGTTTTAAATCCATGTTAGGAATAAATAATCAATAGGCTTGTGAAGTACAACTATTTTGTGAAGTAGTAGTGTGTTTGTAACATACATTTTATTGGTACGAGCCTTCTTATAATAATGTACTTGATATTGTACTTGAAATTAGAGCATATAGCGGTGATATAAAGTTATTTTACTTAATCTTGTTTGATATTATTTAGATTATGTACGGACAATATTACTTGCTCTTCAAACAAACTGCCCTTAGACAGAGGACAGTTATGAATATTTTGCGCAATTATTAAATTCGATTTTTGTTGTTTTTGCAAATATAAAGTACAGTTATGTATCAGTGGTTATTCAGAATGCAGATATTTGGTCCTTATTTGCTGTATATAATTAATATTGTTAAATTGGAATTGGAACTGTTAGTTTGCTAAATCTATACTGTATGAAACCTAAAGGGTTCGGATATCTATCCGTTTGTATGGAAAACACAGTCATTTGGTCCACACGATCTGAGAATAATGCTATCGGCTAAACCTGGCGAGAATCTCGTTACTGTGGAATTATCAGTACGCGACGCTCGGATAGATGTAGGAATATACATCTAAGTAGTTTGTCGGAAGCTTAGTGACCAGCGTGTGTACATCCTTCCCCACAATTAAATATGCCTAGCAAAACCTATAGGCACATTTTGCTTAGCACATGATGTTCTGGGGCCCGCGACCGTGGCTTGGTGGGGAGCGAGTGTAGTAATACTAAAACCTACTTCGATGTACGGTACACAGGACAGAGTTCATCTGTCGATCATCGTGTACCGGTATATGAGAGAGTCACACGATGTAGATCCGGCAATCGCGAGGGTAGTTTTGATTAGGTTCAATCCCGGTTTTCCACCGCACTTAGGCAAGGAATAGTGTGAGTTGCAGGAAAAAATGCCATTCATAAGAGAGACGATCGTTCGGCGTCCGAGACGATGTGAGGTGGATTTGAGGAATTCGGATTGGAGAAACATGTGCCCTTGTTTAATATGAAAAGCTATATTTTGTGCAGAACTGCTGTCATTTCGTACAGGAATTCCTTAAATAACATACAGTTAGTTATGAGCGTGTTTGCGTGTTAAAGACGGATTTAAGATGCCTGCGTACTGATTAACATGTAGCATCTTAAAACGACAAGGGGCGTAATTGGTTAATTCGCAGTAAGCTTGTTATTCGACAAGCTTATACAGAACGTTATATACAAACGAGTCTGAAACTCGCTAATGATCCCGAAATAAAAGTGAAATCAACAGGCCTCTTACAATAATTAATATAGATTGCTTTTGCTGGAAACATCTTGCTGTTTTTGTCTTTACGGCCATTAACTCTGCTATGGGTAGCAGAGCTTCAAACAAAATGAACCTAGAAAGATCTGGAGAGCATATATATGGTGTACGTAGATCAACTAGTATACGCATGAGACAAATACAAAGGAATTAACTTAGTTAGGCTACTCAATTGCCCGTTATGATATTTCTTGTTAAACCTTACACAATGCTCGTGTCTTGTTTGTTTTGCTTCAGAAGTATATCACGTTTAGTCATCTTCGGGAGTTTGAAATAAAAACGTGATTTTTCTTTTGATACAATTTTAATTTTATGATAAGGTTACTTCATACAAGTTTCCAATTTTTTTACATTTGTAAGCCTACAAATAGGGTTTTTTTCTATTTCGAGTTTTTATTGGTAGCCTGCAGGCATTTACAGAGTATTAAATAACAATCTGCATGTTAAAGAGAACAAATGATAAAAATGTAACATTGAGGGATACCCAGGAAAAAGGTTCAGTACCCCTAAGTTCCCTGTTAAGAAATATCAAATTGCATATAGTCTGGGAACGGAGGATGATAGCAGTATTAATCTCTCTGAAACAGAGGAGAGTTTCCTTAGAACCAGCTGGTTCCTTAGACCTCTTCCTGTACATACTGGCAGTCCTATGTTAGAGTGCAGAAATTTTATATAAAAGATTTGAATATCCAAGAATAAGGAGAACAAGGTGTAGTTATCTATTTAGAATACAAAAGGAACTCTGTGAGTCTTTGAGGTGTTATCTGGTTTCCACGTATCGAGCCACTGGATACATCGTTTGATGTAGCTTAAGCCAATCTTTGAGCTAAAATGTGTCTGTTAACTGGATAACAACTGAGAATTAATGATTATTATTACACGGTGCATTGTACAAAGAATAGCGATAGAGAATTCTGGGGATTTGTCTGCGTCTGGATATAGAGCTGTGATCAAGTCCACGATCTTATGAAACGGAGATGCATTACGTTGCACTGATGGCTTTATTATCATCTATTCTAGGTAAATCATCACGTGACGTTAACGACAACAATTTAGCTGACTGCCCACACAGGACACGTAACGCGAGAAAGTGCGTGAATGGCCAACAGTGCACGTAACCCCGCAGATGTTAAGACAGACAATATCAAAGCTATGATGTGTTAACGTTAAGCAAACAACCGGTATTCCCAATGCACTATAGTTGTCGAGAATAAACCAAGAATATTGCCGACCTGTACTAGATTTCTATTCAATTCTCCCCATACTATTAAAGTGCGCTCTTGGCTTTATTATCAGTTATTCTAGGTAAAAAAAAAACACGTGACGATAAAGATAACACAATGGCTGATTGCCTATACATCACAAGTAACACGAGAAATTGCGTGAAAAGCCGATCTTGTACTAAACTCCCCCATATCGTTTGTGTATTTTCCTCTACATCAGTTATTATCATCATTTCCACTGTTTACACTGTTCTTCAGTCACTGTTTAGCGGTGTTAATACAAACTATGTTTTTGGATTGGCCGTAATATGAGCCAAGCCCAATGCTTCCAGGTCAATAAAGCTGAATAAATATCATAACCAGATATATATATATATATATATATATATATATAAGTCAATCAAATGTATTTTTTTTAAATGGTGCACTGCACTGTATGATTAACCGAGTAAATAAAACAATTTTACTGGGTTTTTTCTTAATACTTTGTCTGTTTGTTTGATTGGTGTTTTATTCCGTACGTAATGCCATGTCGCTCAAATGACGGTGTACCGGCCTTATACGCGAAGGAAACTACCACGCACGTGACTGGCAACAACTATAAAGATAATACAGGGCACAGTTTTTCAAAGCATTATTAATTTAATTCTAGATGAGTGGTTTAATCTGTTGAAAGCGACTAACTTTGGTTTTGAGAAACAGGCACAGGACAACAACAACACATAACACAAATATCACTAACAGATTTACTGCGTGCTGCCAGCAAGTCAACTTTTTATTGCGGTCGTGTAAAATTCTTGCAACGGAATTTTGTGGACTACCAGTTATGTTGACACAACCGTAGAATACAACCACACGGCAACGAAATAGAAACGTAATAGCTTTGTTGTAATATTGTTGTTGCATCATTCAACATTTTGAAAACGTTGTTATTACGTTGTACAAAACGCTACCAATTCACAACAAAGTCACAAAGTAGTCGATTTATGGTGCCACAAAGTTTAGCAACAACGTCCCTCTCACGCTTTAACAGCCTTATGATAATTTTGTTTCAACTAGTACAAACTAACAGACAGATTTTTGGTTACTCTGCAACGTTACCAATGAATAGCTGGTATGCAACGTTGCAGCAACGTAGTGTGTTTGCTTGGTCGTCCTTTGACAGTTAAATTAGTGCACAAGCACAAGAGGCATCTCCCTTAACAGCCCGCTTGTCGGTATGCGCATTTTTTGGTGTTATTATGTCTTAATCAATATAATAGGACGATGCTTTGTAATTGATCTTCTAAAGATGCATGCATTGGCAATATGTAGCGTCAATGGAAAGAATTCATCACAAATATGTACATAATTTGTACAACTAATCTGACAGTACATGGCTGTAGAAGACACAGGTTATTCTAATATGCAATAGTGAGTGGACAAACATAAATTATACATGTACCGCTAGATAGACGAGATTTTGCTGTCAGAGGTGTTGCAATGGCTGATGGTATGAGTCTATATGTTCGGTCTACAAGCTCAAGGCTGTCACACGGCCACCTTCTGCGGTCAGAGAGAGACTCTATGAATTAAAACCGCAAGGGAAAGCCGCTCACCAAGTCGTGCTACAAACATCTCGTTAATAATCATTAATTTTCAATTCTGTTACATCATGTGCCATCATTAATACATAAACCATTCGGCCTAAACACAATATTACGTTAAGCTAGCGGTTTGTTCTATGTAATATTTAATTTTGTTGAAATTCTACTCTGATTGTCAGAGGTAGCGAGGGATTGGAAAGATGAGCATCCTCCTCAGTTTTCAATTACTGATCTATCGTTCTGATCAACTAGCCATAGTAATTTCCTCGCTACTCATCTTAGCCTGTCAAATCGCGATTGGCTTTTCATGCACTTTCTCGCATGCTTTCGCAAGATTATGAACAGTGTGACCAAAGGCGGTGAACTAATAACACCTTACTAAACATGTATCGACGACAGACAGACAGACAGACAGACAGACAGACAGACAGACAGACAGACAGACAGACAGACATGTTACAATTATAAAAGCGACTGCACGTTATTATAGATCACCTGGTACACATGTTTTTATTTATTTATTAAACTTTGATATTACAATCGTGAAGGGCAGACAGCTGTGTAACACCTAT